>JBBYHM010369082.1:0-77252 GCA_038381775.1 Adansonia rubrostipa | reverse complement strand
TCAATTACTTTTTAAATAATTAAAAATAATATATATTATACATATTATATAATATATATTATATAATACATATATAAAAAAATGTTATATAATATTATAAATATAATATAATGCTAACTAAGCATTATCTTAAATTAGTGCTTGGAAATTAGTTTAGGTAAATACTTATAAGATTGCCTTTGTCGGTTTTAAACTTAAAAGGTCATTTAATTAAACTAAAATTATCAAATTATTTATTTTCATAACTTATTTTTTTCTTTTAACTTTTATCTTATTAAAAAATATATATATTAATGTTACATTCATATTCTGTTATGATTATATTCAAAGTTTATATTTTCTATATTATTATTGTTGAGTCTTAAAGACTTATAAGATATTTCTAAAAAAAACTAAGATATTTTGGTCTTTGTTTGATAACAGGGATAAAAAAGTCTTTTTAATTTTAACAACTTAAAAAGGAAAAGAAAGAGTTGTTTCTTGCTTTATAAAATGAGAAAGGAGTTGGTCTACGCTATCTGCTTTCTTCATTTTTCGCTCACTTTTTCTTATCTTCTTTATTTTCTTAAATTACTCATCTCTTTCGATCACCAACCTACTACTTATTTTTCCAACCATTTTTTATAGGCTCATATACTTAATCATTATTTTTATAGATTAAATTGTTGGTTGGCTTAAAAAATCGAGGGATTAAAAAATTTGCCAAAGTATACTAAGATACGAACCTTAACATATTAAGCAGTCAACAATTTGAATTATTGTATGGCCCTAACCGATTAGATGAATTGTTTGTCTAAACCTCTCATAAGGAAATACAAAAGTGATTAGGTTAAAGAGTCGTCATTTATCTTTTTCAGCTAGCAATGATTAGTCACCTTTTAAAATCTCGAAGAGTTACAAAACTCTAAAGGAATGATTTTATGGTCGGCGTATAACAAAAATCTAGAAATTGGGCTTGGGAGTTGGTTACACCACAAGTAAGGACTTAATCCCTCTTGTGATGCCTAATAAATTGGTATGAACTAATCACACGTATCCAAATTTATTTTTCTCGGTTTTAATCATATGTATTCAATCATAATCTCCCTTTTATTTATCAAAATCAAACAAATATCACCAAAAATAGAAAACATGTATCCTTAGACTCATACTAGGTACTTGTGAGAGCAATCGATTGTTGGTTTGGGACTAGCTTGAATTTACACTTGATTCGGAGCTAATGTCATTATAAAGAAAAAATTCCATAAAAGCATTTAACACCAAAAAAAAAAAAAAATTCAATAATTGACTTTATTTTCAGTATCATTTGTCAAATTTGACTCCATTTAAGAAATCATAAAATAATACAATTAGACTAAATTGTAAAAATTACAACATTGAAAACAAGATTTAAAATCAAGTTTATTTAATTCAATTGGGAAGCCTTAATATGAGACACTAGAGAGCTTCTATAAGACATTCCACGACCTATTGACACACTTAACGTCACTCCCGGAATTAGTTCTGAGGCATCCAAATGTCTTGGAATAGTGGACAAAAAAACCAAAGAGACTTGAAAACAGGAGATAGATTTGACCTTTCAAGCTTTCTGAATTTATTACGGATTATTCTTACCACATAAAATCACCAAATCAAATTCTAATGAATTCTTACTCACTTTATTTACTAAAAATACTCAAAAAATGCCAAAAAATCATTTTGGCTGTCACTTGCATTTTTTAATTGGAGCCTACTACATCACATAGTGTGTCTAACTAGTACGCTTTCCGAAATTTTTTTCTCAATTCATCCAAAATACCCACCAGATGACCATCCATGCTAAGAAAGCTTATTCATTCTAATACACAAAAATGATAATCCTAATAAAAAAACAACTCGTTTTACAGCTCAAGCATTGAAACATAAATGCTAATAGCTTGATTTCCAAGATTTTTCTATATTTCTCCAATCACGAAATTGAATGTTTCAAAAGCTTATCATGTAGCTCAGTCAATGTGGATTACAAAAAAAAAAATAGCGAAAAAATTCCTAAGGTCTATAACCTATTCAAAAATATTTTCTTTTTGCGAGACGACTATGCAGACTGCAATAATAGCTTTAACACAACTTCTTGTCATGAAGCGTTATATCATTTTTTTATAACATGTTTCCAGACATTTGAAAGTGTAGCAACGAGACCAAATATACTGTATGAATGTCCCATATGAGGAAACAACAAAGACTTCTTAGTGACTTAACCTATAACTATGTTATCTGACATTGGCGATATGTTCGGAGTCATACAAATGTCTTTGCTTTTATCGCTTTTATTCATTATTACTTATTCTTAACACGAAAGAGGCACACCAATGCCACTCCTTTGTGTGTTGTAACTAGCAATTAAGTGAGACTAAACATTATACTTTGACCCACCTAAACATTCTTAGTGACCCATATTACGGCTCAGTAAGTTAGACTCAAGAAAAAAAACTTTAAAACACCTAGAAAACATTTATGTTGGCTCAAATAAGCTCTAAACCAAGCTATTTTATTAAATGTCCCCAAGTTGTTCATGGAAGAACTTATTAAAGAGAACCAAGCCTTCATTCACCTATTGATTGAGTGAGCCAAAACTTGTTCTTAGCTGTTCTTTTTAGAAAACAAGGTTTTTACACATCCAAAACACTCTAGCATTTAGTTGATCAAACATGGAATGTACCAACATATAAATTCTAGCAACTAATCAACCCCAAACCTATTTTAAACACCAATTAGCTTTAGCCAAGCTTACCTAAGCTATAACATGCTTATCCAATCATCAATTCTCATCAAATTCTCATGTTTTAACAATCAAACAAAAGAGAACAAGCTTGATTATAATCTAATCAACATGATTAACATTCAAAGCATGCTTTCAACCATTCAAGCTTAACAATTAAACATATAATCTTCTAATTTCATCAAATTAAATCTAAATATCAATTTACACAAGTTTAATTCAACTTAATTCATCAACATTTCACCAAGGCATATTCATCTAAATAAGCTAAATCAAGAACCTAATGAAAATAAGCTTGGCTGAATCTAGCAAATGATATTTAAGCTTGTTTGAATCATGTTCTCAGTTCAAGAACTTAGTATTCATCATTAAGCATAAGATTCAAGTTCTAGTTACTTAGATTTTAACTCACACTAGCTTAAATTACCCAAATTATGCAAGAATAGATCAACTAAGCTCAAGATCACATCAACGTTCTAGTTGCATAGATTTTAACTCACACTAGCTCAAATTATGCAAGAATAGATTAATTAAGCTCAAGATCACCTCAACCTAAGCTAGTTGAAAATGCTTTAAGCTTTTCCTAGCTAGCTCGAACATGCTTTAGGCTTTTCCTAGCTAGTTTGAACATGCTTCAAGCTTGAATGCTTATGGATTTCATCTTCAAAGTATATGATTTTAGCTCAATATACTAACATCTCAACTCAACTAAACTTAAATCATCAAGATCTTAAGAAAAAGGTTGGCTGAATTAGAGATTAGGGATCTAAGGTTGTTCGAACACTAGGTTTAAATAATTAAACATGATTTCAATTTCATTTCTCCAATTAATCATCAAATCTAAAACCTATCTTGAATCAAGATCAAAACTTCACTTCATCATAGATTAAGAATGGTCAAATCAAGAGAAGCAAGAAATCACCATGGCCAAATCTTATCCAAGCCAGAATAAGCATAGATCAAATGTTAATCATGATAATTGGATTGAAATTAAAGAGATGAGAAAGTAATCATACCTATTCCAAGCTTTTCTCTTCCATGAAAGTATGGAAAGTGAAAGAAAATGAATATTCTAGAGTATCTAAAATATAGAAAATACCTTAATGAGAAAGTGTGTAAAGGTGAAAGTTTTCAAGTGAATAGGCACCCACCTCTATTTATAGTTTCCATGCTAGTGATTTAATTATAAATCACCCTAATGTGAGAATAAACTAATCATTAACATCCTAATAAAATTGTTGTAAAATGATTTTTGTGCCCTTAATGAATAGATGAGCACATTTTACCCATTAAGCACATGGTGAAATTTAGCTATGACATATTTTTACACTTGCAAATGTACAAATTTTTGTAGCACTTAATTTAGCATGATATGTCAATATAAAAATGCAATTGAATGTTCCATCTTGTAGTACAAATGTTCCTAATGACTTTCTTTAGAAAAATCTAAAATTTTCTATCTTAGACCCCTCGGATTAAAGCCCTTAAAAACTCCTGTCGTCTTAATTTCTATGGTCTTTTCATGACTCAATCTTGATTACACTTTCTTAACCTAAAATCCATATTCAATTTCATTTTGTTCCAATCAATTTCAAAATCCGAGTTGTAAAACTCTTCCAATTTTAAAATCTAACTCCATGCCAAAAAGTTAACATTTTATAGTTGACTTTTGCCACTTTGTTGACTTTTGATTTCAACTTCTTAAACAAGTTTCTTTTTCATCCAAATGTTATTAATAAATACTCTAATTATCTTAGAGGACTTCTACCAGTCAACTTTTGACATTCTCAGATCTTTAAGATCCAGGTCTTGGTTTTCCAAAGCCAACATCTACCTCCCAAATTAGACAATTAAACCCAGATGCCTTATTATATTAAACTAAGCTCGTAAAAATGAACCTAAACCTTAATGAGACCTTTCTATCATTTATAACTCATCTAAGAGGAATCGAACCTAGAAAATTCCATCTAAACCCTAAAATTAGGAAAAAATTAACTAAAGACTCAGGCAAAATAGGGTGTCTGCAGCTACCTCTATTTGGTTGTTGCTAAGAACTTAGTAACTAGGCAAAGATTAAGTATACATGATTTTGTTTAGGACTTGGTAAGCCCCTTCACAAGAAATTTTCCATTAAATTGATGAAGTTCCAACTCTATTAGTCTTCCACATACCTAAATATATTGGACTTAATAGGAAATCCAAAAATATTGACTTTACTAGTCTTCCATGTAACAAAGTAAAGTGGACCGACACACATATTTCACTATCTTCCACATAACCAACTGAAGCGGACTCAATTTCCAACTTTATTGGTCTTTATGATAACCAAATAGAGCAAACTCAATATAGAATGCCTACTTCAATATCTTATATATTGTTAAATAAAAAAAAACTTGACACTAAACCTACTTCACTAATCTTCCACGTAATAGAATGAAAAGGACAAAAGCAAAGTAGCCTCACCAATCTTCCACATAATTATATAAAGCACATAAAAGGATCACAATTCACTAATTTTCCATAAAACCAAATGAATTTGACAAAAAAAATCTCTATTTAATCTTCCACATAATCGAATGAAGCTGACTCAAAATTGACTCCATTGACCTTTCACATAATCGAATGAAGCAAAAATTAACTCTGTTGATCTTCCACATAATCAAGTAAAGTTGACAAAGAAAAGCTCCATTGATCTTCTACATAATCAAATGAAGTAGGCTCAAATTGACTCCATGTGTCTTCCACATACAAGTGAAGCAGACTTAAGCTCCTTTCTATAGGGCATAACCTTCCTACAAGGTGCCAATTTTGCTAGTTTTCTATCTAATCAGTTAGACTGGACTTTCTTTTTTTTTTCATTTATGAAAGATATTGGATTTAATTCTTCAGGGAAGAACTGATATTACTTGAGGTAGCATCCACTAGGGAATAATCTTTTTTTCCATAGACACTATTAGGATATTTTTCCTATTGAATATCTTATATAATGCAGCATGAATGCATGATTCCTACTTTCATGTTAAAATGCAATCATACTACAAGATTCATTTGTCATAATATATCAAGATATGAACCTCAATATATCAGAGCGAACAACAAATCGAATCATTATAGGGCCCCAGCTGATTAGATGAATTGCTTATCTAAACCTCTTGTATCGAGTACGAAAGTGATGGGTTAAGGAGTCACCATCGATCTTTGTTTCATTAGGTATGATCGGCCACCTATTAAAACCATTCACTAAAGAGTTATGAAACTCTAAAGGAACAATTTTATGATTTATGTATATCAAAGATCTATAAATTTGGGCTAGAAGTCGGTTACACCATAAGTAAGGACTCGATCCCTCTCATCATGTACAGTAATTGGTACCAAGTAATCATTCATATCCGAATTTGTTTCCCCTGATTTCAATCATGATTCCCTTTTTATTGATAAAAATCAAACAAATATCACTAAAAAATGTATCCCAAAATTCTTATCAAGATTTGCTTGAATTTACAACTGATTCAGAGCTAAAATCATTTATGAAGAAAAATTCTATAAAACTATTTGACTTAAAAAAATACTCACCAATTGACTACATTTTTAATGCTTTTTATCAAATTTGACTCCATCTAAAGGAAATCACAGGAATAATATACTTATACTAAATTAAAGAAATTACAACTTTGAAAACAAGTTTAAAATCAACTTTATTTAGCTTATCTTAGCAGCTTTAATGTGAGCCACTAGGGACCTTTTGTAGGACACTCTTATACCTAGGGATACACTAAACATGACTACTGGAGTCAATCTAATGCATCCGAATGTCTTAGAATAATGAACATCAAAACCAAACAGACTTGAAATAAGGGACAGAGTTGGCCTTTTAAGTTCCTTGAATTTATTCTCGATTATTTCTATCATATAAAATCATCAACTTAAATTTTAATGAATGCTGACTCATTGTATTCAACCTACAAATATTCAAAAAAATGCCAGAAAATCATTCTAGCTTTCATGTAATTTTTTTATTTGGATAATACTGCATTGCACAAACCATTCGAACAACATGACTTTTAGAATTTCTTCCTAATTCATCTAGAATACCCACTTTATGATCCATATATCCTTAGAAAGCTTATTCACTCTAATTTTATCTTAAATTTGAGAAAAATATAAAAAAATGATAATCCTAATAATAAATAGTTTGTAAATCTAATTAGGCATTGAAACATGGCTATCCAGACAACTCAAATTTTAAGATTTTTATGTCTTCATCTAATCACAAAATTGAATGTTTAAAAAGCCTATTACATAGCCCAATCAATGAGGACTATAGAAAAATACAAACAAAAATTCCTAGGTTTATAACTTATTAAAAATATATTTTATGAGACTATTGCGTTGGATTGCAACAATAGCTGTGACACAACTTGTGATCACGAAGACTGTTGTCAAAATTTTAAAACACATTTCTTGACATCCGAACATCCAGCAATGTGACCAAATAAACTCTATGAATACCTTATATGAGGAAAACAAAGACTTTTAAGTGCCAATACCCAGAACTATATTTCCTAGCATTGGCGATATGCTTTAGAGTCATGCGAATGTTTTTGCTTTTCTCGGTTTTATTCATTATTATTTATTCTTAACAATAAGAAGCACACTAATGCCACTCATGTGCTGTAACCAGCAAACATGGTGACACTAAACATTATATTTTGACTCGCCTAAACTTCACCTAATGACCCATATGAAAGCTCACCAAGTTTAGACTTAACGAAACATATTTTAGCACTTAGAAAATATTTTTATTTGCTCCTAATCAGCTTTAAATCAAGCTCTTATATTTACATCCCCAAATTACTCATTAAAGAGCTTTTTGAACAAAACCAAACCTTGACTTACCTATTAATTAAGTGAACCAAAGCTTGCCTTTAGGGGGATCAATTTAGAGAAAATAAGGTTTCACACATCTTAAACACTCTTACTTGCATTTTATCAGATATATAGAATACTAACCTATAGCCTGGCAACCAATCATCCATGAAACCTATTCTAATCATAAGACAACTTAGCTAAATTTATGTAAGCAAAATATGCTTATCTAATCATTCATTTAGCATCAAAATCTCATCAATTAACAATCAACACAAGAAACAAGGTTGGATTCAATTCAATCAACATGATTAACAATTAAAACATGCTTTCAACCGTTTAAGCTCAACATTGAACAAGTAAGCTTATAAATTCATCCAGTTATGAGTCAATATCAGCTACCTAAATTTAGTTCAACTTAATTCATCTAAATTTCATCATTTAAGCATCAATTATGCAAAGTCCACATAAGCACACCAATATTCCACCATGGATAAACCTAGCTTGTTATTTCATAGTTTGTTTGAATGCTTTACCTAGTTTAAGAACTTATAATTTCTTCATTTAACACAAGATTTAAGTTTTATTCACCTAGGTTTTAGTTCAAACTAGCTCAAATTATTAAGATTATGTAAAATTAAATTAATTAAGCTTAAGATCCACCTAACCTAAGCTAGCCAAACCATGTTCCTTCATTCTTCTCATAATCGAACACCTACTAAGCTTGAAAATTCAAGATTTCAACATCTAAAATTTTTAATTGCAGTCAATATCATTAGATTCTAGCTCAAGTAAAGTCAAATCATCAAAATCCTTTAAATCATGTTGGCTGAAAGCTAGATTTAGGAATTTCATCTCATTAAAACCTACGTTAAGCTCACTAATCATGATTTAAGCTAGATTTCAATAATTAATCATAAGATCATGCTTTAAACAATAAGAAATCAAATGAATCATAGCTCAAATCAAGATTAAAGCATAATATCCTCATGAATCAAGTTGGATATCCAAAAGCATGGAAACACTATGGCCAAAACATCTATAAGCATCGTTAAGCATGAAACAATCAAAAAACATGCTAATTGAAATGAAATTGAAGAGAAAAGTTAAATATTATACCATCCCAAGCTTGATCTTGTCCTAAAGATGATAAAAGCTTGAAAAAAAAATAAATATTGTAGATTTTCTAAAATTTTATGTGCTTAAAAGTTGTAAATTATAGGCCTTAAAGTTGGTGATGTAAGCTTTAATCACCCTATTGTGATTTAGCTTAATCACTAAACTTAGGGGGAAATGACATTACTACCTTTAATGAATAGATGATTTAGATTTGGCACATTTAGACATAAAAATCATGTCTTTGATGCTGTAAAATTTTTTTGCCATTTGTTTCATGCCATGTGTCTTAATATAGCCAGGATATGAATCCTAACCAGCTAGACTTAAAAGGTTGTGTACCCTTTTTTTCCTGTACATCTCGTTATATCATTACTTTTTTCAATTTTAGAGGCCATTTCATTATTATTATTATTTTTGTTTTCATGGATTAGTTCGTCGAGATGAATCGCTTACTTAACTTAACCTTAAAAGTCATTATGAAATGACCATTTGTCTTGGAGTAGTAACCAATGTGCTTTGGCTAGGAGTTCACATTTTGAAGGTTACAGTACCCTTAAAAACAAACTCAAGATCTACGATAATGCCACAAATCACTTGAAAGAATCCAAAAGGTAGTTGCAATCATGACTAAAGATTGATCCTTCTCATGATACTTGGTAATCAGTACCTTTTAGCCACACGTTAACTAAAATTATGATCTTTATTCGATTTTAATATCCAATATTTAAGTATAATTCTCATTTACAAAAAATTTTCAGATCCTAAATTTATTATATTGTATGAGAAAATTGGGTTTTTAATATTTTTGAAAATAAAAAATCTCTTTGGTACCGGATCAAAGGACAAAAAGAACACGAATGGTTCTAACGTTATTTTTTTGAACCTTACTAGAAAGCTGAGAGAATATGAAAGGTTTTAAAAATCAAAATATCTTTCGTACCCCACCAAAAGGCTAAAGGAATATGGAAGGTTTTATTTTTCCCAGATTCATGAAAATCTCAAATTTCTTATTTTTCAAAGGATATCTCGTTACTAAAATAATTTACAAAACCCTTTCCATATTTTGAGAGACATTCCACATATTACATTAAATTGGAGACATTGCCTTAATTTTAAAAATTTTGAATTTATAATATAACTTATCTTAAGTGCTCCTAAAGCCTTCGGCCTAAAAGTATCATGGTGACTTTAAGGACTCAGTTCTAATGCCTTCGACATGAAAGTATCCCATAATCCTAAAGGACTCCATGACATCATAAAAAGATGAACCTATCTCTATTATGGACTTCCGACATATATGTATCCTGGTGATTATAAAAGACTCAATTTTAAGGTAAATTACTAAAAAACCCTTAAGGTTTACCTTCCACATATAAGTATCTCAGTGCCCTAAAGGACTTAACAATTATTATAAAAGGGTTAACCTATCCCTATTATGCACCCTCGACCCATAAGTACCTCGATGATCATAAAGGACTCGATTCCTAGACAAATTACAAAAATGCCTCTAAGATTTACCTTTGATGTAAGAGTACCCCAGTACCCTAAAGGACTTGATAATGATGTGGAATGACAAAAACGGCTAACTCATATGACAAAAATGACCTAAAATGCAAAATTTGCTAATGGGTCACTATATTTATCAAAATTGCATTTTAACCCCAAAAAGGCTAAAAATGCTAAAAATGTTTTTAAATGACTTAAACACCCCAAATGGGTGTTTTAATGCAAGAAAATGTCCTTTTAACCCTAAAATGTAAGATTTTCCTAATGAACTCCAAAGTTTTCTAACTTTGCAAAATAGCCTTTATATGAAATAAATTGCAAAATCAAATATTAAACATATCAAAATCAACATGGAAAATTCACCAAAAATCATAATGATCATTTGGCCAATGACATTTGGCCTTAGAACAATTATTTTACTTTTTACAAATAAGTCTTTAAACTTTTTTATTTTGCAAAAAGGTCCCAAATGGATTAAAAATGTATGGAATGCTTTCAAACATACTAGAAATGCATGAAAGACACCCCTAAAGATCTACAGGTGATTCAGCCAAGCTATATGGCCTTCTAAAATACTTTGTAATTTTTGCAATTAGTCCCTACATGATTTAAACTTAAAAATTAAGCATTAAAACACATCACAAAAATCATGAAAAACATACTAAAAGTCATAGAAAGCTTTCAGCTAAGCATGGATGGAATTGAAAAAATATTTTAATTTTTACAATTTAGTCTTTGAGTTTTCAATAATTACTAAAATAGCCTAAAAAATCAACAACATCACCAAATTGCCCTTAATAGGTTTGGCCAAGCATGGAAATACCCTTCCAAGGCCTTAAAAATTTTGGAAAAAAATATTTTTAGGCCTTTGCAAGTTTTAATTATTACAAAATAACCTAAAACACCATGAGATGAATCATAAAAATTTACTTAAAAGGCTACTACCATATTTGGCCAATGCTTATAATAGCCACAAACAATTCTTTTCCACGCATCCTCATGAATATGAATATAAATATATGACCTAGTTTTAAATATGCAAGAAATCAGAGAAAATAATTAGCATATTAACATACTTCATCAACAATCAACATCAAAACATCAGAAAAATATTACAAAAATATATACACATGAAAATAACATCATTTCTACCAACAAACACAAGTTATATTGATGAAGATCAATTTATTGCTAATAAAAATCAAATATAACAATTAAATCAAGACATTTTGATCATGGCTTTCATACTTGGCCTTTCAACATGGTTAAAAATCTATGAGCACAAGTAACCATAAAGCTCACCAAAAGATGAAAGATGCATGAAATGAACAAAAATCAAGAGTTTCCAATGTAAGTATCTACCTTAAAAGCTTGAAATTTTTATGTTTTTTGGTAAGCATTTTTGTATGAACACCTAAAGCTTCATTTTGAATTATCATTCCCTTATTTATAAGGGAAGGAGTTGGCCAACCTGATTTTTCCATCACCTTGGCCAAATGGAATTTAAATTTCTTTTATTTTTATTGATTATTTTTTATTAATATTATCTTTTTCAGATTTTTTTTTTTGTTTTTGATAAGAATTAATTAATTAGTTTAGTCCTTTTGTGTGATTTAAAATGTTAAGTCACCTAGCCTAATATTAGGCTTCATAATATTTTAGGTAATATTAAACATGATAAAATTCAATCTTGATTAAATTAGCTCTTGTATAATCAAATTAAAATGAATATATGCAAGTTATCAAAAATGTATAAATAAATAAAATTATAACTGCAAATATTATGAAAAAATCAAAGAAGTGGAAGGACTAAATTGTAAGAAATTAAAAGTTATAAATTGACAATTTCAATAATGAATTTACTCATATAAAAGACCCAATTAAGTTTTCATAAAAAAATTTAGGAGAGAGAAAAATTATTGGACTTTTTTGTAAAATCAAAATGGGCCTAATTAGGCCTTGTTGGAAAATTAGTAGGCTTGTTGGAATAACCAAAATTGGGTCTCTTAGGATTGCTAGAAATCCCTAATGGGATTTCGAAAAATTTTTGGGCTTGATGGGAAAATAAAATGGGCTTGATAAGCTTGTTAGGCTTGTAAAAAATAAAATGGGCTTTTGGGCCCATTAAGAAAATTCACGGATTTCAAAGCCCAAAAATTGAAAAAATATATTTTTTCCCATTTAAAAAATAAAATTAATAAAACTTTCATATTTAAATTCCAAAATAAATTTTTGAAAAATTTTATGTGCTAGAAAAAAACAACTACTAATTTTAAACTCGTAAAAATTTACAAGGAAAAATCCTTGCGAGTGAAAATTATATTACGTAAAAATGAAATAGAATTTCAAAAAACTATATCCCAGGTATTTTTATTGAAATATGTAAAAATATTTAGAATTTTGTACTCTAAAAAATTTTACAGATAGCAAAAAGTTCAAATTTTGGATCCAAAAAGATTCCAAAAATATGTTCAAATTTATCAAAATTAATTAAATTCAACATATTACAAAAAAATATTAAATTATAAAAATAATCAAGATGAAAACCTGAATCAAAAACAAATTTTACTTGGAAAAATTTCACGAGCATGACATTTGCAATACAGTGAAAAATTTAATTTTAATAAATAAATTTGATAACTTGGCACCTTCAATATGGATTTTTCTTAAACTTTTTTTGCTTTTTGAGATGAGTGTTAGTATAAATGCTACATGAATGTCGATAAAAATATATGACGATCATTTCCAAAATTTCACAAAAAACTCAAAAAATCCCTAATAATGGGAAATTTGACCATAGCAATGTATGCATAAGTCAATTTCAAAATTTCCAAAGAATAAATTTAAATAATAATTTTTTTACCTTAATATTCATCTTTTTAATCCAAGACTCATTATTATAACCCTCGTAATGGTGATTTTTCTATCACATGCACAAATGATCATTTAGACATAATCAAATAGGTCTTGAAAACACCAGTCTACTTGGAGGAAGTTGACCCTGTCGGGATGATTACCTAATCATCGGTTTAGGATATTTTAAGATTGTTAGGGAAAGGGCCTAAACAAAATTAGTTGTCTATAGCTACCCTTTTTGGATTATTTTTGAATATTAGAAATAAGGCAAAGACTAAGTAGACGGTTTTGTTCAGGTCATGATAAGCCTTTTATAGATTATATATATGTATAGGCCAACTACATTGTTTTTTTTATCTAACCAACTACATTGGTTTTTTTATCTAACCAACTACATTGGGTTTTCACCTTTTAATGCTAATTCAACTGGGACAGAACTATCAGCTTTTCTTGGGCTTTTCATTTTGGTGCCAAATTCACTAAGGTAGAACCATTTGCTAATCTTGGGCTTTTTATTTTGGTGTTGATTTTGACAAGGGTGGAACCATAAACCACTCTTAAGCTTTTCATTTTAGTGCTGATTTCAACTAGGCTGAGTCCATCATCTAATTTTTAGCTTTTAATATTTTGGTGCCAATTGTATAGGGATAAAACCATCAGCTGCTCTTGGGCTTTTTCATTTGGTGCCAATTTTGATAAGGATGAAACTATCAGCTACTTTTGGGCTTTTATGTAAGCCAACTTTATTGGTTTTTTACCAAATGAAAAGAACCTAGAAAAACTCCGCTGATCCTTTGCTTAATCGAATGAAGTTGATTTAAAGCCTTCTTCACTTACATTCATAGGATTGAATGAAGGGGCCGCTTTACTCCACTGAGTCCTAACCAAGTGAAGCTAACAAATGACAACTCCATTGATCCTTCTACTTAATTAGACAAAGTTAACTTAAAGCTTTCTTTACTTACCTTTCACAGGATAAAATGAAAAAGACATATTACTCCATCGATTTTTAACAAAGTGAAGCTGACAAATAAAAACTCTGCCTACATTTCACATGATCGAATGAAGCTAACTTAAATCATACTTTATCTGACTTTCATATGATCAAATGAAATGGACACATTACTCTATTAGTTTTTAGCCAAGTGAATATGAAAAACTTAAATCCCACTTCACCTACTTTTCATTGGATTGAATGAAGAGGACATATTACTCTATCGGTTTTTAACCAAGTCAAGCTGATAAACTTAAATCCTATTTCACCTACCTTTCACATGAACGGATGAAGAGGCATCTTACTCCACTAGTTTTTAAGCAAATGAAGCTGAGAAACCTAAATCCTACTTCACCTATTTTTCGTAGGATTGAATAAAGAGGACATCTTGCTCCACTAGGTTTTTACCAAGTGAAGCTAACAAACTTAGATCCTACTTCACCTACTTTTCACAGGATCGAGTAAGTAGGACATATTACTCCACTAGTTTTTAACCAAGTGAAGCTAACAAACTTAAATCCTACTTCACCTATCTTTCATAAGATTAAATAAAGAGGACATCTAAATAAAGGTCAATGTTGGCAAGGTCTCATCAATCTGAACCTCATTGTTGCCAACTTCTTTTCTTTCTGATGGCTTGTTGAACATTTAAATCATTGAAGGCCAATTTCATGTTTGCCCTATGAAATCTTCTTCAAATCTCAATTTTAGGCATCTAAGAAATTTTTGTTTTTTCCTAAAAAGTCATCAAATTAATGTTTATCAATTCAAAAATACCACTTTATGCAACTAAATAAAAGTTAACATTTCATTATTTAAGGCATATTCAGGTATTCCTTTTAAAACCATGAGAAGTATCAAAGCTTATCTAAATTTCAAGATTTACAAAACAAGATCACCTTCTCATACCAACTTGGGAAAAATCTACTTGATTAAAAGATATAAAAATTATAGAATAATTTGAATTATGAATTTTCTAATATCAAAGACAACAGACACGCCATCTTCATCTTTTAATGTTAAGGCTTTCTTGTGGTAGATGATCACCATTTAGGATATCTTTGAACAAGATAAAGAAATGACTTTAAAGGAACAAATGAGGTGGCACTACTAGAATTTGTCTTGAAAAAATTGATATAACAAGCTCGGAGTTTATTAAGACCAAGCTTAAATGGATATT
The DNA here is from genome assembly GCA_038381775.1 of Adansonia rubrostipa. Taxonomy (NCBI): domain Eukaryota; kingdom Viridiplantae; phylum Streptophyta; class Magnoliopsida; order Malvales; family Malvaceae; genus Adansonia; species Adansonia rubrostipa. The sequence goes on along the minus strand of JBBYHM010369082.1, from coordinate 61,973 downwards.
CATTTTATGAAATTCCTTGAAAAGTAAACAATCAAGTTGTAACATCTTCTCAAACTTCAAATACAATAGCATAATAGATGTTAAAGTAATACTGGTAAACCCCAAGTTTCATGAGGTTAATTCAGAAGGCCTTTGGTGCACATTAATTTCTAAGGTAGGACACATGGGCTTTGAAATATCATCTTAAAAGAAAATATTTGGGATCTGCTCAACCTTTTGCTGATGTTGTGAGATTTCCAAAAGTTTAGGATTGTTTCTGGATTGGCATGAAAGAGTTTTTTCCATTGGTAGCTGCCTTATTGGTTTAGGAGTAATTCTAAGGCCATTAAGTTTGTTCTAGACTACCCTTTTTAGGTTTTCACCCTCTAACTTCATTCGTTTTCCTTTCTGTTTTCTTTCTTCTTTGTTTTTTCTAATTGATTGCCTCATCATATTCTTGAGGCCTCAAAAATAATCTAGAAAGATGCATTTTTGAAGATTTCTTAGGAATGGCCTGACAACTTAAAGAGCCATGTTTGATTGAAATGGGCTTTGTAGAAACATAATGTAGGCTATGGTTCATGACCAAATCAAGTGTTTAAGGGTAATTAAATCAAAGATCACTCTTCAGAAGGAATTTGATTCGGCAAGTCTTTCAAGATTGACATACATCTTTGTTTCTTTATTATTTTTACTTTATCATTTTTCTTTATTTCTCTTCATGTCTTTCTTTATCTTGCTTTCTTCATTCTTCACTTTAAAGGAATTTGAAATTTAAACTTTGACTAGTCTTCGTTTTAAAGAAGCTTGAGATTTAAACTTTAATCAGTTTTCAACATTTGACTTATGACAACCAACTTGTTCTTCTTGTAAGTTTAGAATGGGATTTTTTTCCTTTTGATCTTGAAACTTTGTTTCACTTACCCTCTAGTATAGAGGGTGATCCTAGATTAAAGTTTAAGAAAAAATAAATAATCAAGCTAAAAAAGGACTACAAAGGGAGCAGTTTTTTTATATTTGTGAAAGGATAAGAAAGATGGTGATTTTTTATTTCAAAGAAAGCCATTTAGAGTGACAAGCATTTCGCTAGGAAAAAAGATGGTTTTCTTTATGAAATCATTTTGAATACCTTAATAACATGATGTTGCACTTAATTTTTCTTGATTTTTTTCCTTTTTTTAACATTTTGTCTTAATGGATGCCCCTCAACTTCATTAACTTCATAGCCACCAATGAAATTTGGTTTTAGTTATGCTTTCAAGAAAGAAATTGAATTGGCTTGGAGGAATGTCTCGAATTTTACATTTTATTTATCTAGCATTGGATTGAAAGGTTCTATCCAAGAAGATAAGGTGTTTTTGGCTCATTGTTACTCTCATCCTTCTTAAATCAAAGATTTGAAAGAGTGTCATAGAAGTAAGGTAAAAGGCTATCCAAATAAATTTAAGAGATCTTAGGATCCATCATTATTTTAACACATTTTAATAATTGGTATCTAAATTTTTTTGATCATAACGTATGTGTTTGACCTTCATGGAACCTAGAAAAAGAAAATTTAGGTGTAAAAGGTCTATGGTTAAATGTCTAGGACAATCACGTAAATGGAAGTGAAGGACTTTTCTTAGAAAGTTCAACCTAATGGTGGTCATCTATCAAAGCAAAAGTTTTCAAAATGTTGTCATTAGCCTATATACTAGAAGTTATTATTAACAAAATTCATGGTCCATGATAGAGCGTGTATTATTCAAAATTTGTTTCAAAATTCATAGTTTCTACAAAGAGATACAAAATTTTAAAGTTATGAGAGAAATTACCCCTAATTGGCATACTACCATAAGATCAATGGCCCTTAGACCAATCATCCTTGATAGGCATCCACTAGCTTTTGGAATTTTGCTATGTTGACATCCCCAAGAGCTTGTGCTTTGTTTTTCTCCCTAGGAATCTTATAAAGGGATTTTCCTTTTCCTCTCTTTAGGGGTGTGTTTTGACTTACAAAAAGAACACAAGTTTATTAACCATCGCTACTAGATTTAGACGTGATATCAGAATCTTTGAAAATTATTCCGATTGCTATCACCATAAGCCCTGGATATGCCACCAAAAATTCTAGAAACTTTTTAAAATGCCTTCAATTTCACCACTGAAGACTTGTTTTGAAACCAAAAACTTTTGAAATGCTTCGAATTTCACCATCGAATACTTTGAAAACTTTTGAATGCTTTGAATATCACTATCAATGATGTTTTTGATATATAAACTTTTAAATGCTTTTAATATCACCATCGAAGACTTTGAAAACCTTTTAAATGCTTTGAATTTCACAATCAAAAACTTTTTTGAATGCTTCAAATATCACCATTAAAGACTTGTATTTTTGAATGCTATGAATACCACCATCAAAGACTTTTTAATGATAAAACTTTTAGGCACTTTGAATATCACTATCTAAGACTTGCTTTTTCTTTTTAAATGCTTATACTATCACATCAAAGAAAATTTTAAGTTAAAAACTTTGAGGTGCTTCAAGCATCACCATTAAAGACTTTTTCTTAAGATAAAAACTTTTGAATGCTTCGAATATATCATCGAAGACTCTTTTTTTTAGTATCAAAATTTTATTTCCTTTTCTTCTTCCGATGGGTTAAGTCTTATTTTGATTTGGGGCTTTTAATTTAAGAAACCCTTGTTTCCTTTTATAACAGCTTTTCAAGTTTCTCAAAATAATTTTAAAAACAATTATTTCATTTAAAACCTCAAGGTTAGAAAATATGATATTCAAGTCTATTGAGACTAATGATCTTTGGTAAAATTTTCCTAAATCATAATCTAGGTTTTTTGAAAGATGGGTTGAGGGGCTTAAAAAGATTTTGGTTGACCCAAAAATTTCAAGGTGGATAAGATACATGCCCATTTTTTAGGTACGAATGGATTCGGTCATATAAAGTATGAAATTTTTTAAAAATCAGACCAAGTTGATGTTCCTTTAATTCTTTTAACCATTAGCTCTTCAACAAGTACAAAAATTAGCCGTGAAGGGTTCAAGATCAAAAAATCAAGTTGGAAAGGGGCTGGATTTCATTTTTGAAGTTAGTCTCTACAATTAAAATTTTGACAACCTAAAATACTTAGGGATTTTATGTGTCCCTAAATTTCTTTAAAATTTCAAGAATTCCCATAAGTGATATAGGTGGTTCTTTTATTTCACTCTTTGCGTAGGGAATCGCGAATTGAGAACTTCAAAAGTTTCTTCCTTGAAGCATTAGGTCTTTAAAATTATTATGGTTTTGTTCACGGGGAAATGAATGCAAAGGTGTAAGCTCCTTTTCTAGATTGATCATTAATAATCTCAAAACTTTTTATCATGTTTTTGAAAATATTTGCTTTATGGGAAGCATTCTTATCTTATTAAAACATTTAAAATATATGCTTCACAAAATGATGTCAATTTAGAGAAAAATGGCTTTTCAAAATAAGGGATACCTTTCTATCTCGGATAAGACAATAGTAGTATTATGGTTATTCCCATGATTTCTTGAATTTGCATTTTTTTAGCGATTATTATTTCCACTGATGGTTGCCTTTCTACTCTGAATGAGCCAATGGTAGAGTTAGGGTTATTCCCTTGATCTCCTGAATTTACATTTGTAGACTTTTTCCCTTTCATGATTGAGATGCCTCATTTTGTCCGGGCCAACCTCTAGTATCCAGGACTTAAGTAAGAGATGATAGAATCTATAAATAAAACAATATGACTATTGGATATTTTGTCGTTAGGCACTATTAGGCAACAAAGTGCTAGGTGAAATAAAATTTTTTAGGAAGGTCTAAAATGCCTATGGGCCGTATTAAGGAAAAATGTGAAATGAGGCATCACAAGTTACTTTTCATGGTGTCACCAAAGTCATTTAGATGAGTACACAAATCAATTTCCCATTTTTTATAACCAAGCGAGGTAACTCAGGAAACTACAAGTACGTGCAAGTTATATTGGTCCATAAGTATTGATACGTGGCCTTTACGTCGCCAAAAATTCAAATTTTCACATGTACTATGCATACAAGAGGGTTTGGTATCAATACCTAGAATGTTTGTATCGATACAGACCTGGGCAGTAGCTAAAGTTTTGATTTTTGGCAAAATGTATCGCTACAAATCCATAGAGCATCGATATAGGCCTATAAGTGTCAAGACTTGTACACACCTTATTGTATTGATAATTATGGGTAAAAATTACCTTGTATGTCAATACATGTTTTGTATCAATAGATCGAGGCATTTTTGCCCAGTTCAAGCATTTTTAAGGGTTTAAAAATCTGATTCAAGCATGTTTCTTGCACAAAAACCATTATAATTCATTCTAGACCTTGAATTTGGGCTTATGATTGAATTTAAACAAAATATTAGAGCCTAAATAGCTAATGACAAGGGTCACTTGCATGAAATAAATGGTTTTAAGAGGGCATGCCAGGCATATCTCTAATTATAGGCAGTTGTAACCTTTCTGCCCTACTCTTCTGCATGGTAGAACCAATAAGAAGAAGGCCAGCTAAGTATAGTAGTTGGGGATGTCTCATGGTACATGAATGAAAGCTTAAAAATGCCCTTACCTTGTCTCCCAAAAGCATTGGCTGAACCTTGAGCTTAAAGAAGGTAAAGTTGGCTCAATAGAGGAACACCTCCAGCTATTTCCAAGAAAAAAGAAAGACCCTTCTAACATCCCTAAGAATCTTTTAGCAATCTCCCAGCCCAAAAAAACTCTCCCAAAACACTGTTCCATTTCCTCTTACCCATAACCTTATATCATTCTCGTAGTTTCCCTAAACCACCATAAGAAAACCTTTAAAAGCTCAATCTTTCACACACTTTCATCCTTAAAAAACCTTACCATCAACAATATTACTAGAAAGCTCCTTTTTTTCATCATTTTATTGCTAAATAATAGCCAAGAGAGGGGAGAAACTGAGCTTAAAGTCACTGCTCCAAGTAGAGGGAAAAGTTTAAGCTTTTTTTTTATGTATTTTCTCTATTTTGTTCCATACATTTTTTGTGTTTATCATTTACATTATTTTAATGAGCCATTTATGCTGCCATGACCATCCTAGGACTTCATGCATTATTGTTGCCTTAGTTGTGGTGGCCTTGGGATCTTGATGTTCTTGTGATGCCTTAATATTGCTTGGTAGGGCAAACTTCTACTTTTTCATTCTATCATCAAAACAATCCCTTATTCATGCATTCTCTGACATATTTCATCTGTTTTCACTTGCTTAACACATGCTTGAATGATTTCATAACATGTATTGAGTATGTTTATACACTTTCTTGCATTTTAAGGAGTCTTATGACATAAAAATGCTGTCTTGACAACTCTAACATGCTTTTCTTCACTTAAATATGATCATGTCACTTATATGCATCTTATTTGCCATCTTATTATACTTTTGTTACCTTTTCCATGTCAAAAATGTCATCTTTGGGTGTTTGTACGTGTAATATTTATTTATCTTAATGCATGTTGTATTTCATGCATGATTTATTTGTCAAAATGCATGCTTGTTTGTTAAAAAAATATGATTCTAAAAAATCCTCAAGTTAAGTTCATGCTACCTCTAATACGTGAAGAATGGCAAGGATTTAATGTTTTCATAAAATTGGTCTTCCAATCTTAGGGACAAATAAAACATTTTAGCTCTGGATTCATGGTAACATAAGTTTAAAGATATTGTTTTTCAAGCAAAAATGACCCCTTTTAGTCGAAAAATGTACTAAGCCTTGATCTTGAGTTTAACAATTCATGATGGCATGGTTGAGGTTTTTTCATTGTCCCAAACTACTTTAGGATTGTAGAATGAATTGGTGATGCCCGTCTCATTCTTTCCCTTGTTATTGATGTTTGAATGTCTATAACTCAAATTTAACCTCTAAAAAACCTAAAAAATTGAATAATCCCTCGTTTTTGCTTTGCTAGCACTATAGTCCAAATTTAAAAAATTATTTTTGAATCGTAAATGATTATTTTAGTTTTTTTTTCATATTTTTTCTCTAAGTACATCGAAATACCTTTCCAAAGGTGTCTTGTTTGCCTTCAAATCATTCTAGATGAAGGAACTATGATTTCTCAAACCTTTGCTATTTGGAACCCTTGGAATCAGTGAACAATTTTTTATTTGGGTCATTTTGGCCCACCAAATGATTTTCTTGAACTTCTTGAATATTTTCCCCTAGAACATTTGTAAAGTTCCCTTTCTGAAAAGGTATTGTTCATGATTTAACGATCCTAGATGAGCCCAAAACAATTTTTCAAAGTTCAGCGTATCTTTTCCCTTGTATATGCTGCTAGTGTCAAGACAAACTTAACTTCAAAGATTAATTCCACCTAGAAAGTGACTTTCTAGGATTTTTGAAAAATTTTTGCATTAACCTTATCGAGTTATCTTTCCAACGGTACCTCATTACCCCCTAATGCCTTCGAATAAACCTAGAATAAATTCGAGAAAGGAGATAACATGATGCTATCCCTTATTTTTAACCCAATTTCTGAAATGCTTTTATAAAGACATTCAAATGTCTCAAAATGCATCTGATTAGTTCCCCTACAACATAAGCCCTTTAGGATCGGACCAAGGCTTAAGAAAAAATATATTGTATACAAATCTTTGGTTTTCTATTTTGAAAAATCTCTTTTTTTCCCAAAAAAAGAACTTTTCTTTTAAAATATAAAAAAATTTCATCTTTAAGTATACTCAGACCCCATTATTCCGAAGGGATACTTTAACCTCGATTTTCACTAAAAGATTGAATTTTCTCTCTCAGATTCATTCGAGATTCCTAATTGTTTTCTTGAATCATAAAAAATTTGCATCTTTGGGGATACTCTAACCCCATTACTCTAAGGGGATACTCCAACCCTGTCTTTCACTAAGAAACTTGAATTTTCTCTCTTGGATTTATTTGAGATTCTTGTTATTCTCTTAAATCATAAAAATTTTTCATCTATGTGGATCCTTCAACCTTGTTTTTCATTAAAAACTCAAATTCTTTCTTTATTCCTAATCATTATCATAACTTTATCTTTGGGGATACTCCAACCTCACCTCTCCGAGGGGATACTCTAACCTCGCTTATACCTCAAAAAATCAAAAAATTTTCTCTCCTTCAGATATGCCGGACTGTTTGATTAAAATCTTTTTTATCCCTTAAATTACCATCAAATCTAAGCCCGTCTCTAGATTGTCATCCAAGTAACTCTTCAATGATCGAAGACAATTAGGAGATACATTCTGATCGTCCCTCATTTACATTATTTTGTTTGTGATTGTTTGTTTTGATATTATTATATTTTTTCCGTTCTAACATGTTACCATTGTTTTGATATTATTATTTTGTAATGACTATCATGCATTCTTATTTAAATTTCATTTTCAAAAAAATTTACAAGGCAATGTTTCGTGTTGGTATCTCTCCAATGCTTAATATAAAATATCCAAATTTTCAAAATCTAATCTGAAAATTATTTTCATAAAAATCCCTATGTTCCTCACACCTCCGTGATGCATAGGTGATATAAACTTTCTTTCAAAACCCAAATTTATATTTTCCATTAATATTCATGCTATAAAGGTGATTATATCTAAATAATGACAAAATGGAATCAATTAAACTAAGACTGAAGTGAAACATAGTTAGTAGGTATCGATTTTAGGCATCATAGGGGTGCTAACCCATCCTTACGTGTAACCAACTCCCAAATCCAACCAACAAATCTTTGGATTTTGTAGACCTTGAAATTGACGTTTCAAGTTTCAAACCTTGGAATATTGTTTTCAATAGGCATCCAATTCTCCCTAGCCCCAAATGATTGGTGGCAACTACAAGTATATGGCAACTTTGTGGTGGCCACCCGAGACTAGTTGTACAATTCCTCTCTGCTTCATTTTACAATGCGTAATCCAAATTTCAATCATGGGATAGCTCAAAGGCTTGACCACCACACTATCATACATTTTTTAAGTCACGTGCGCTAAGCCGTTCGGATCATTTGCAGTTTTTAAAGGTGGGCACATGGCAATAGATTGGCGACTTTGCAGGGGAAAACTTAGAGAGTTAGGCCTATGACTAGCTATGTCTTGCATGGACCTTGATTTTTATCTTCCATTATTATTTAGATTTAATTCCCTTTTATTTTTGTTTTCTAACCTTTTACTTTTCGTGGCTTTGTTTTGTGATTGCTAGGGATTACTCTGTTCCTGACTAAATATCAACTCAAATAAGTAAGGTAATATGGAGAACAATAAAAGGTTTTATTATTTCCTTGATACACACCATGCACTTGCATTTGCACTAGATTCCCACCAAATTATAAAATAAATTATTAAATGATTATTTTATGTTCCAAATACAATTATTTGGCTTTATTTAATAATATCCCTAGACCATGTCTACAAATAAACATTATCTTGATAAGACATTCTTATTTTTATTGCCATATTAAAGCATCTTTAATTAAATTTCATAAACTTAATTTATGTCTTAAATTATTGTAAATTGAACTTTTTCAATTAAGTCTTGCTCATTATGCCTTTTACTTAATTAAGTCATACTTAATTAAATCCCAATTTTAATCCTATAGGTCATCTTATTATGTGTGGCCCATTAGGCTTCCATCATAACAACAATAAATATAATTACCCCATTAAGTATATTTATATTTGTCGACCATGATTGGCCACTAGCAAGGTATCATGGGCACTCGTTTTATAGGAAGAGTCAATATGACTTGTTAAGAAACCTTTCAGTAACCAACCTTTTAGTGTACTTCTTTACCAAATATCCCAGAAAGACCATGATCATGGTGTAGTGTCTACTCATGTATCAATCATATTAGTTCTTATAGTTTTCTGTCAACCTATGAATTAAGAGAAACACTTTCTCTTAAATTTATCATGCATTGGTCAATGACTTTATCAGGTTAAACAAAGCCAAGAACACATGAGATATGTCTCTAATGTCACTTAGAGTGGTGAATCCTCTCTGGATCACTCATCTACCTTTGTATAGTTCATGCTATATAGACAACCACCTAACATAAGCATCCATCTATTGTTGATCCATTCATGATAGAATAAAAGCAAGACACTCCCCATACAAGATGACTTGGTATCAAAAGTTTAAGGACTAATATACACAACCAGCATATTAGAACATATTGCATAGACACTTGAGAGACTTAGACCAAATGGAGTTCTCATATGAACCATTTTTAGTGAACTTGTTTCCATAAAATAAGCACCCATATGATATCTCTAAGTATCTCTATACTTTAACTTCTATAAGGTCAAAGAGTTACATTCATCAAAGGTATGAAGGCTTAGCATATGCTAGTCTTTGTGCATTATCAATTCCCTATGTTGATAATACCATGACTGGGAACACTTTTAGAAACATGATTTTGATGCATAAGGATCTTATCATCATAATTCATTACTATTTTCAAGACCATTATTTTGTGGGCTTCATCCAATTAGTGTTTTCATGATTGTCAATCATATCACTAACATGAAAGAAAACCCTGAATCACTAACATAAGTGATTGGTTTACATTATTAACTATTATATGCCTCACCTAATCTGATTGGCTTCAGGACATATACTGACATTATATCTTAGAATTTTCCATGAATTGTGCTCTTCTCTTTTTTGAATAAAATACAATTATTTGTTTCTCTTTTAGTTCCTTTTGTCACACCTACATTTCATGTTGCATCATGTTTATCATTCAACTAATGACATTTAATAAACGTATAAAACTAGTATTACTTCAATAAGATGAACTTTATGAGAAAAACTTTTTACATGTAAAGTTTAAGAATAAACTTTAGAACTACAATCGATCTTACTATCAGACATTCCTATCCTTAGAACTTTATCCATCGCAAACCATAGCTGAAAGATAAGAGCAAAAGAACCTACTTTTGACCCCTGATTAATTTACCTAGACTATTTGTAATTACCCTTTGAACCAAATCAAGAAATGAGTCCACCAAACTCATCAGCATGCCTAGTGAAAAGAATCCCAAATAAAAGCTGATCAAGCTCAAAATCTCCTTCATAAGTCACGAACCACTGGTACCCTTTGAAATAACTTAAATCGTTCAAAGCCTGTAAACTTTCAAAACAATGTTGGTAAACTTTTGAGTTAGGGAGATAATTAATAGAACTTTCAGAGGGAAAGCAACTTAAAATGCTACACCATTTATCAGATTAAGGCTTTAAATCATCACATTACATCATTCAAGTATGCATTTGCACCTTCATGCACCCTTTTTGAAACATGTTCCAAGAGTGGACTCTTGGCTTTGAAAGTCCAAACTTAAATAGAACACTAGGTACATACTCCTGATTGTAAAAGCCCTGGTGAACCCCCTAGATAAGAGCTCCTGGCCCCACAATCTTACAATTCATAAAACCATTTGGGTAAGGTCTTCAAATGCCTACCTACCCCAATCGATGAAGAGGTGGATACCTATTGAGTCAATCCATAAAAAGTTAGATGCCTGCCTACCTTAGTCCATAAAAAGCTAAACATCTATATAGTCTGTCCATAAAGAGCTAGGCACCGATTGAGTTAGTCTACAAAAAGTTGTGCGCCTATCGAGTAATCTTTAAAGAGCTGGATGCTTATCAAGTACGTCCAGAAAGAGATAAGCAGTAGTTGAGTTAGTCTGTAAGAAGCTAGACGCATATTGAGTCATCCACAAAGAGTTGGATAACACTTGAGTCAAATTCCACATCAACTGGCACTTGTCTAGAGGGTTAAACCCTAAAAAACAAAAAGCCTAATAGAGAGTAAACCCTACAAAAATTTATTTAAGTTTTCTTATTAGTTGGAATTACTGGTAATAGATTGTACATATCACGATGAAACATTAAATAGATTTCATTTTTTGTAGGCATTCAAGAAGCATTACTTCACCCTTAATAAATGTGTCTATTTGTCTTTACCCTATTCCTAATGTTTAGCAATGGCTAAAAGGGCAACTGCAGACACCTTATTTTGTCCGTGCTAATATCTAAGGCATCTAAATTCATTATTCGAGACATTATCAAAATCATTTGGATAGGCGTAGGTTTGCCACCCATTATTCCCAACTAAGCTAAGTGTTTGAAAAGCCAAAGGTATGTAAAATTCACATTTTCATAAGCATGTATTAGTACAAGACCCTTAAGTATCGATACAAGGCCTTTACATCATTAAAACCTTAAAATCCACTATTTGTATTATATAGAAAGCCATGCATCGATACATTTGCTCAATATATTAATAGATTAGCATTTTTATTGGTATAAAGCTATGTCATAGCTAAAATCATAACTTTTGCCCAAAATATATAGATATACAAGTGCTTAAATAGATATAAGCTCTATTCTGTAGATACATTCTTCAAAGAATTGATACATCGTGTCAAACTTTACTCTATGTATCGATGTAGATAGGTAAAATTTGTTGAATTCATGCCATTTTCACTCATTTTCAACATTGCACAAAAACTTGAATTGGACCACAATTTTGGCAAAAACAATCATTAAAATTCATACCAAGCCTCAGCATTGTACTTATGATTAGATTTAATCAATTTTTTAAGCCCTAAAATAACTTTAAACTAGGATATTCTATCTAAAACATAGCTTGTTTGGAGATAGGTTTGGGTCTTCTCCATTTACAGGCTACATAGAGTAGTTTGCTTTACCACATTGGTTGCTGAAGCCAACAAAAATAAAGACAACTAAGCATGGTACCCAAAGTAACCTAATGGTATAATTGTAAAATTAAAAAATACCTTTGTTTTGGCTCCAAAAGCATTGGCTGAGCATTTGATTATGAAAAGGCCAACTTTGTCTCAGTCCAAACACATAAAAAACACACTTTTTGAAAGAAAAAACTCTTCATTTTCATTGCTCCATCTTTAGCCCTTACAAAACCTCTTAAAAAACCTTATTTTTCACCTATCCTTCTCTTTAAACTCCTCTCCCTCCATACTAATATACCAAGGCTCATCTTTGCTACACTAACATCGCCTTTCAAAATTTCATTTAAAAGTAAATTTTCTCTTTCTCGGATTTCACCAAGCCTTTTTAAAATTCAAACCCATTTTTTCATCTCAATCAACCAATAAATCCATGCATGTCTCAAAAATTGTTAATTTGTTTATTTCTAAATAATCAATGATAATTATGAGATACATTTTGATCGTCATTTTCCTATTTCCCATTTGTGTGATTTATTTTATGCGATACTATCTCATTTTTCATCTTACAAAAATATTTCCCTTCATGGTGTTCACTTTGCATATATATTTCCAAATTGTTTTTTAAAGATCTCAAGGCAATGTTCCACGTTGGTATCCCTCCAGTGCTTGACCAAAAATACATGATTTTCAAAATTAAATTTGAAAATCATTCTTGTAAAAAATCTTTATGTTTCCCACCTCTCCGGGATGCCTATGGGATTAAAATTTTCTTCAAATCTCGATTTAACTATTTTATGCAAATTCATGCGTGGAAAGAGGATTATATCAAAGTAATAATGAGTTAAATCGAGGAGACCAAAACCAATAATACATAGCTAGAAGGTACTAATTTCGGGTGTCATAGGGATGTTGATACTTTCCTTGCACATAACTAACTCTCAAACCTAACTATCAAATCTTTGGACCACGTAAACCATGAAATTGATGTTTCAAGATCTATAACTCAGAATATCAATTTTAATAGGCATCTGATTATGCCTAGCCCAAATGATTAGTGGTAACTCCAAGGGTTAGCCATTTTGTGGTGGCCATCTAAGACCAGTTAAATAAGTGATTCATCCAATGATCCCCTTTCTATGTTATAAAAAAAGAGTCCTAGTTGAGAGGACACTTCCTTATTGAGAATTTTATCATTTCCCTTAAATTATTTTTAAGCCGCTCACACTGTTTACTTTGTGAGGATTTTCCAAGGGCATGTTACAACAATAATTATGTGATTATTATTTGTTATAGAATAATTAATACATAGATTATTGAAGCCTAATTTTATATGTGTAATTGGTCCCTCCATTAACTCAAAATAATTCCTTAATGGATGGTTTTTGATCAGAATACACGAAGTCAAATGATTCTTAATAGGGTAACGTGGTACACTGAATACACTTCCTTTAGGGGTGTAGGTGTTTTTTTTAGTAAATAATGAAACATAATTTTCGGTATTATTTTTTAGAATATGTATTTAATTTGATTTAATATTTATTTAAGATAAGAACTAGTAATTCAGATTAATTATATTTATCTTTTGATAAATATAGGAATTAATTTGAATTATATAGATATGGGAAAATTAATTATTTAGTTAATTTGATATCTATGAATTCTTGTTTAAATATTTATTTATGAATTAAATATGAATAATATTCTAAATAAATTAAGAAAAATTATTTTTTATATTTTTTTGTTTTAATTTGTGATTAAATTAATTATTTTACTATAATTAATTTTATTTTGATAATTATTACATAATTAGTCTATTCGAATAAAATTGTAATGATTTTATTTTGAAGTAGAATTGGAGTTTTGAAAAATTATTTAGTTAGATAAAATTGATAGTTTAATCAAAATTAAATTAAGTATTTTGATAAAACAGCTTGAACTCCTTAAAATATATTAGTCCAAAATAATGTATGAGTACAGTAGGGCTTGCTCGAATTTAAGACTTTTACCTACATTTGGGTTGGCACCTCATTAGGGTTTTAAGTAGGTGGCAAAATAATTATTTTAATTAAATTAAAAATAAGCCCACTGTGCTACCTGATATAAATAAAAGGTAACTATCTGCGGTTCAGGTTAAAACATTGCACCACCATTAGCATTTTCTATCACAACATCTCGTGATTCTAAACCTGTCAGCATTAGGTAGTCTTGAAGTAGAATCAATCCATACAAATTCAGAGTTGATCAAGAAAGAGAGTGCCCACACACTCTACCATTCGAGAATTGGAGAATAGTGGATAAGGCTAGTTAGTTGAAGCTTTCACATGAATTCACTCTAGGAATTCTTGGATGGCATATGTGAATCTATAACTTAGGCAATTGATTATGGCATTTTATTGTATATGACAACATGATCTTCTATGATACATTTAAAAAATTTTAAAAATTTCACAGTGTAATTTGTTTTGTTTTTTCAAAAAAGGTCACATTGACTCTTCAACATTTGGGTGGTCATGATGGGTTGCTAGATCCTGCTCTTTATGAACGAACATGATTAATGAAATTAATTATGTTCATTGCCAACGTTTTAGGAACCTAATAGGTTACACATAATAAGATAATATTGTTAGATTAAAATTGGGATTTAATTAAGTTTGACTTAATTAAAGAAAATGGTAATTAAATAGAGGGCTTAATTGAAAAGTTCAATTAAGAATTTATTTAAGACAAAAATTTAGATTTTGTGAAATCTAAGATTTTGTTAAGACATAGTTGTTGTCAGATTTAACCATGTAAGTGCATGTATGATAAAAAATAATATAGCAATAAAGTAAAAAGTCAATCCCATAAGGAAATAATACAAAATCAGTTAAGTAATAAAACTAAAACAACATTATCTTATATAGACAATGATTAAAAATTATAAATTAAAACTAAATAAAATAATAATAATAATAATAATAATAATCATAGCAATAATCATAATCATAATAATAAAAGCAAATAAGAAATAATAAAAGCTCAGAATTATAATTTCCTTCAGTATTTTTTTTTGAATAAAACCTTACTCTCTTAACTTGACTAGTGATGATAAGTTGTTAAACTAGAGTTCTAATTTATTTATAAGTATCTTCCGATAGTTTTATAAAAATATCTTTCTTAATCAATTTATTATATTCTAATGCTAATTCAATTAAAGAGAAACTCATTAAGCTTTGACTCTCACTAACATGTAGGTTAATTCATCCAAACAAATGAATATGAAACATATAACATTCAATCTAGGTATAAACACAAAATTCCTTTTTCCAAGTTTATTAGGGTTACAAATCAATTTAATTAGTGATCAAACCATTAGAAGCATTAAAAACAAAAAGATTGAATAAATAACTCAAATATAGTTAAATCAAGATAAAAAAAAATAAGATAATTCAAACTACATATTAAGTTACGTTGCAACTTTAGAAAAATAAATCTATTTCATGATAAATAAATAAAATATAAAACTAAGAAGTGTTACCATCATAAATAATACAGTAGAGATAAAATGATTAAAGGGAAAGAGAAAACTAAGATCAGCCAGATTTTTTATCTTCAAGTTTCTCTAAAATCTCTCTAGCTTCTTAAATATTATAGTGGCAGCTCTGCTTTTGAAGAACTAGGTTAAAAAAATAAAAACCTGAAGTCTACTACAAAATCTCTAACCATAAACAGTCCTATACATAGGCAAAACTCAAAAAAAAAAAAAGAAACTTGGCATACAAATGTCTTAAGCACTCTATTTTTAAAAGTTGTCAGGCTACGTCCACTTTGCTTCTTTATTAAATGGTTGCGCTTTTGGAAACTCCTTCGGGATTCGACCTGTAAAAATACAAAATACTAAAGTCATTATGTATTAAAAACAAGGAAAGTAAATAAAACCACAAAAAATAAATAAAATCTAAATAAAAATCTCTAAGACTTAGCTATTTTAATGCACATAATAAAACTAAATAATTCTATTTTATAAAGTTATCACACCCTCGAACTTAAAATTTTGCTAGTCCTTGGACAAAACAAAACAAAAAAAAAAAGAAAACTAAACAAATGAACGAAAACTCAAATTGAGAAGAATGTACCCAAAGATAATTGCTTTAATATTCCTCAAAGTCATCTTAAAATCTCAACTCATGGTAGATATAAACATAATCTCAGTTCATGCTTCAATTTAATCATTAACCTCATGCCTCGAATTGATTTCTGGTGTGTGTGTGTGTGTATGTGTACATATAATCTCTTTGCAGATCATTGCATGCAACCCAAATAAGTTTATACCAATGCAAATTACAAATTGATATTAGATCTCATATGTTTGCTTTTCATCTCTCTCTTTCTTCTAATGTAAACTAATACCTCATCAAAGATCATATTGAGCTTTATTATGTTGGTAATGAAAAGCTTTGGTAAAGGTAGGATAAAGGATTGATTTAGGCTAATTCACCCATAGACAGTTTTCATTGTTCCAAATTTATTTTCATGGAGAGCCATTCTTAACTTTTTTGAAGCACATACCCTTTTTTCATGACTCTTTCTTTTTCATACCATTTTATTCATTTACACAACATTATGTGTTTTTTTTATTTTTTCTTCTTTTTCCTTTTTCCTTTTTTTAATTTTGTTTTCTTTGTTTTGGAACATCACCAATAAAACCTAATTTAAACATGGCTTAAATATTTCTTGGAACTATTTCATGCATATGCCTTTGTAATGAAGGTTAATCATGGTTTTTCTTATTAGGATAGGATAAAATATATATGGCAATCAAAAGAAAATAATATATATTAATTAGGCTCAAAAGGGGTAAATTAAAGATATAAATCTATAAAGGTGGACATAGAAAGGCTCAAACAACCTAAAAATGGCTAAATCGTCTCCTTAACTTAATGTTGTTTAGGATTTCATCTTGAGAGAGAATCAAGCAAATTCTAGTCTTCTAAATATAATTGCAATTTACATCAGCATAAACAATATTCAAATAAGTAATGCAAATCAATAAAAGAGATTAGATGTTCAATAATTTGAAAATCACACCCTAATAATGAGAAAAATAAAAGAATCTAGTCACAAATCAAGTCATGCTTATATTTTTCCAAGAATCAAGATAATTCAATAACTAAGTTCTCATCATTTGATAAGAGCTTCATCATAATAAACATAAAACATTTCAAGCATAAGACGATCTAAACAAGTAAAAACAAAATAGACTCTTATATCATAATCATAAAATAAAATAAAAATAAAAATAGAAAAGTATGCAAAAATAAACTAACATAAACTAACTTTATATTAAAAATAATAAAAACCTCCCCCCAAACTTAAAACAAACATTGTCCTCAATATTTATGAATAAAAAAAGAAACAAGAAAACTCCTTTTTTGATAAAGGAAACTCGAGAGAAGCTTTGATTATCTTTATTGACCTTATCATGCTAGTTAAAGTTAGTGGAAGATTGCAAAAGAAAATGAAATAATAAACAAATAATAATAATGTAAAAATAAAGAAAAAGAGATTAGAAAACTTGGGTTGCTTCCCAAGAAGTGCTTGATTTAAGTCATTGGCTTGACTATCTTTAATGTTATTTGGGTAAAACCATTGAAGATTGAATTTGCCTCCCCAAAGATGTTTAAAACATTGTCGTTTCACCTTAAACTTTTTGGGCCATTTTATGTTAGTTATCGACCATCCCAATGCCCTTTTATGATCTTTAAATTTGTAGGCATAAGCTCATGCTACACTGAAGGTGGTTTTTGAATAAGTGGCTTTAAAGGAGAAATTGCATTAGCTAAAAATTCCAATGGTTTGAATTGAGGAGTAGAACTAATGGAATGTGGTTGTGTCTCTAACAATTTTGAACACCCAATAAAGTCAATGTCATCCCACTCAGAAGTTGAAAAAATGCTTCAGAGGGGTCAATGGGATAATTTTTTAAGAACACTTGTTAGATGCACTCTTCACCACACTAACTGTGCAATACTGATCATATTTTTAGGAAAGCATGGTAGATTGGATTGTGTCTTCTCTTCTTGAACCTTTTCATTATGTTTATCACCCCCAAGTTCTTCTTCAAATAATTTGTTTGGCAATTCTAGCTCTTCGTTATCCCCTTCCTATTTCTTTACCATTCAAAATATTTTATCTCAATGTCACATGATAAAGTTTGCTGATGGCATTTGCAAATGGCATCAACAAGTTTGCCTACTTGTGTTTCAAGATTCTTCAGAGATGTTGCTAGAGTTTGAATGGTAGTGTCCTAGCTTTAAGTTTTTATATTATATTGTATAAGCATCTATTTTAATGATGGCTTCTCTTTTAGGATGGGAACTTGAGCTTGCATTGGAAAACCATAATAAAAGGTTGGATCGAGAGAATATGAAGGCCATTAAGTGTTGCACGAAGAAAATTTTGGGTGATCGCCCCAATCTGAATGATAGTTGTTGACATAAAAATAATCCTATTGCATATTGTTGTTTGTAACATAATGAATGGATTTAGCATTAATTGGGCAATAATACTGGTATGTCTTCCCATATATAATTTGCAAGTTATGAATAGCCTATAGATAGCATGTTCATTCAAATTGTCAAACTTCTTAAAAAGTGTAGCCAATTGTGCATATATAGGGTTGACTGCATTGCTTTGTTTAGTTTCCTCAAATTGGTAATTATAGAATGCCTTCTCTTTAAATTACTTGAAAAAAATAAATTAAAATAAATAAGAAAAAGAAGTTTGCATTAAGACTAAGATTGCTTGGATTAATATTAACAAAAATACCAAACATTTCCCCTACAACGGTGCCAAAATCTTGTTATCAGATTTAACCACATAAATGCACGTATCGCAACAAGTAATATAGTGATGAAGTAAAATGTTGATCCCACAAGAAATCAATATCATTAAGTACTAAAATTAAAACAACTTAATCTTATTCAAAAAATGATTAAAAATTATAAATTAAAGCTAAATTTTATAATAATAATAATAACAGAAATAATAAATAATAAAAGCCTAGGATTACAATTTCCCTCAACACTTCATTTGAATCTACTCTCTTAGCTTGACTATTCATAATGAGTTGTTAACATAGCGTTCTAATTTATTTATAAGTATATTCTAATGTCTTATAAAAATAACTCTCTTAATCAATTTACTACATTCCTATGAAAATTAAAGTAAAGAAAAAATCATTAAGCTTAGATTCTAATTTGGTTACTTATACATGCTTATTATTCATATTTAACATGCATATCAATTATCCTAATAAATGAATATGAAACATATGTCATTTAATATAAGTCTAAACACAAAATTTCCTTTTCCAAGTTCACTAGGATTGCCAAATCAATCTAATTGGTGATCAAACAATTAGAAGCATTAAGAACAAAATTGAATAAACAGCTCAAGTATAATTAAATTAAGATAAGAAAACAAAATTGTTGGCTCAAGGTAAAGTTAGAACCAAGAGGGGTGAATTGGTTTTATAAAAAATTGATCACATATTTATCTTTTACAAAAATTTGAAATAAATTGAAAGTAAAAAATAGTTAAAGATAAGAAAAACATGCAACTAACATATAAAGGTTTGATCCTTCAACTCAGATCCTATGTCTTCTCTTCTTGGCACTTTCTTGCCAAGGTGATTCCTACAATTCACTAATAAAATTGCTACCTTTAAGGCTAAGGTATAACCTTAGAACTCTATCTTTTGGGGGCTTAGATAGAACGTTGCAATCCCCTTAAGAATTCTACCCCAAATTCTTAATTGTTTTCACTCACCTTCACATAACCCTTTTTAAAAAAGTGACTAATACAATACTAATATATCGATACAAGAATTAAAAAAAGTGTTTGTTATAGCTAGTTTCATCAATACATTAGGTTAAGCATCGATACTTGTCAACTTGTATCAACACAAACACATTAATATTGATGCATTTGGGGTTTTCAGCCAAACCTTAGCTCTACCAAGCAATGCATTGATACATATGGGGTAAGTATCGATACTAACTATTTTGTATCAATGCATGCTAATTTTTATCAATACATTTGAGGGCTTTAAACAAATATCGATACATTTATGCATTGCGTCAATACATCCCTTTAAAATCCTTTATAAAATGATTTTTCTTTGCTTGAAATTGACTCAAACATATCCAAAAAATATTCTAAGTCTAAGTGTGCATTTTGGAACAAATATTTTTGAGAAAATAGAAACTTAGTATTTTTCAAAATATTTTTCAACTTAACACAAGTACTAAGTTGGAATCAATTGAGAAGAAATTAATTTAGCTTAAGTTATTGTTATATCAAAATCGAAATTAATTTAAAGCTAACATTCTCCCCCTTTTTGATATAACAAAAGATAAATTTGCTTGTTAATGACTCTCTCTAAGCTTTTGTGATGAAAAACTTCTCCTCATTAAAAGCAATGGTTTTCAAAAGTTTTAATTAAGAAAATATAGTCCTTTAAAGCTACAATATTTTAGATCCACAATATTGCCCATATTTTCACAACTTAAGCATAGCACGTAAAGGTGTTCAATATCAACATGTTATTAGGTTTCAACATGATAATATCATCATTATAATTAAGTGCATAATAATATCATCATATCAATAGATACAAGATATATTTGGCAATTCAAGACAATTTGGCAAATTTATAGCATTTTCCTCTTTTTTTGTTGTATCAAAGCACAAGAAAAAGCAATTCAAAGCAATGGAGAAAATGCAATCACATTATGCATAAGCAAAGATGATTCATTCAGAAAAAATCATTAAATATATTCAACAAAATAAGTAAAACATGTCCAACATACTAGAAAGAGTTTGAGGACCATAAAATCCTAAATACTTAAGATTGATCCTAAAATGAACCTAATGTGACTAAGTATCATTAGCCAGAGGATCCTCGACAGGTGGAAAAGTAGGAGGAGACGATGAAGAAAGGCTACCAAGAAGTTATGGAATTGCTCAGTCAACATCCAATAACTATGCTTGAGGCTAGAAAGTTAAGCATCAATAGAATCAAAGTGATGATCACAGGAGTCAAAGCATTACTCTTATATGTCAAGCGTCCAATGGTAGAATCATATATATGTTGGAGGTCCATGGGCACAAATGATAAGGTGTTGGGAATGGGGATGGAGGAGGCACATCATGCTCCATATTATCACCATCATGGTTAATGCGAATGGGAGTATCCAATTGCATAAGCAGTGGAATTTGTTGTCAATGAGCCTTGGGAATGAAGTTGGCACCTTGAATGTCAAACCCGATGAGCTTCACAGATTTGCATCCAATATACTAGTAAAGAGATACCATAATCCTCGTGTTACAAGAAGATCAAGACCTTGAGTGTCAAGGTAGTAGCTTAAGGCTATGCTATAAAGAAGGCTATGACAACGATGAACACAAAAGATAAGGTTCACAAAGATAAAGTAGGCAAGGTTTGGATGATTTTTGGTTTAAATCACATGGAGCCACTAACAGTCAAAATAACTAATTAAAGTCTGTTTGGTACCATAAAGACGAAGCACATGGGAAATAGTAAGATGAAGTAAGCAATCAACGAAAAGATGAAAGATAGCTTTGTTATTTGGGATAGCAAGGTAGTAACTTCTGAACCTTTGTTGATTAAATCGTTATTTGGGAAACCAAAGGTGGTCACAAAGAAATCAAGGTTCACTATGAGATCTTATCCTAAAAAATAAGATCGAATAGCAATAACACGATCATGATCAATAATTATAGGTAAAGCATTGCTAAAGAATGCACAAATAATATTCTCATAACTGAAATATTAAAAGAAAGAATTTGGTCCATAAGAAGGCATAAAAAATTTACAGGTATGGATAAGCAATAGACTAAAGGAAAGGGAAGTCGATAACTTGACATAGTTGGATGGACATACGAACATAGATGGTAGTACATCGCACACAAACCCACGCATCTCAAAAGCATGGGTCAAAGAATGATTGATATTAGGTTGAAGGTGGTTGATGAGTAAAAGAAATGAAATGGAAGCACAGGTGATAGGTCCTTAACGATGGGCGATTTGTTTGGTTTTGGGAGGCATGATAATGTGTGAAGCTGGTTAAGGAATTTTGTTGAGCCAGTGGTGACAAGGTAGAATTGGATGCTAGTTCAGACAAATTGAGGAGAGGACAGATGTTGGTGAAGTGTTTGGGGGGATTTAGAAGGAATCAGATGAAATGGGTTTGGATAAGGTTTTTTGAGGGTGGTGTAGGTGGTGGAGGGAATAGGGTGAGTATATAGTGCAAGGGATAGATGACTTAGGCAAGATGGGTTTCTAAGGAAGAGTCGTTTGAGAAATATGGTTAAATAGGTGGTAGGCATACTTTTAGAGTAATTGTGATACCTATCACAACAAGCGAGGTTAGGACGGTTTGAGAATGACAAAGAACTCAAAAATTTGGAAAAACTTAGAATAAAGTTTGAAGGTTTTGAAGAAAAAATGGTTAGGGTTTGAGTTAAGGGATTTTTCAAATTTTTATTGTTTTGGACGCTAATGAATTGAGTTTGTGAAGTAAAGCAGTGAATTTTATGAAAAATAACTATTTTGGATTAATAATTGTATGAAAAGATGAAGAGTAGATGATAAGTGATGATTTATGAAGTGCTAGGGTTGAAGAAACTAAGGGAATTTAGCTTAGGCTCGATGAAAATGAAGTTACACGTGCGAGGATAGCCTAAATCAATAGTCTGTATCGATAAAAATAGGGTAGTATCGATACACGATATCGATACTTAGAGTTCAGTATCGATACAAAGAATAATTTTGGGTTTGTGTATCGATACAATGAACTATATCTCGAGACTTAAAACAATGTTGGGCAGTATCGAGGCAATATGGACAGTATCGATACATAGAGTTAGCTATCGATACAAGGAATAATTCTAGGTTTGGTATATCGATACCTCAAATTCAATCTCGAGAATGAGAAAAAATTTTGCTGGTATCGATGCATATAGCTTAGTATTGGGTCATTTCTATTAATATGGTATCAATTCAAGCAGATTTTTAACCCAATTGCTAATTGAAAAACATTTTAAAATGTAAATTTTAACAAAACTTTGAACAATAAATCAAAGTTTAACCATAAAACAAAATCATTCAATCATCAAGAGGCATAAAAGAGTGCATCATTTATAAATGAAGAGGTAAATAAGGCTATCTTTCCTAATCAAGTAAGTTAAACATAGTTTAAACTATATTGAGGCAATGTATGAGAATCTCGTCGAACTTATAAATTTAAGGTGCATTCGTTAAACCAAGTTCTCTTCTAATTGTGCAAAATCTATTATTGTCAAGTGGTTTACTGAAATATTAGCTAGTTAATGCAAGGTATTAATGATTAAGCATTATATCACCTTTTTGCGTATGGTCTTTAATAAAGTGATGTCTAATCTCTATGTGCTTAGCTCTAGAGCGTTGAATTAGATTTTTGGTGAGACAAATGGCACAGTATTATTACCTTTAACAGGAATATGATCTATAGTACTGCCAAAATCCTCTATCTGTTGTTTCATCCATAAGATTTGGGCACAAAAGTTTCTCATGGATATGTATTCTAATTCAGTTATGGATAAACCAACATTATTTTGTTTCTTGGAGAACTATGATATGAGCATATTTCTAAGAAATTGATAAAGTATTAGAAATGCTTTTTCTATGAATTATACATCCACCAAAATCTACATTAGAATAAACATGTAAGGGAAGAGATGATTCTTTTGGATACCATAAGCCTAGATTAGGAGTGTTTCTAAGACATCTAAAGGTTCTTTTTACAACAAGTAAATGTGACTCCCTAGGTGATGATTAATATCTAGCACATAGGCATACACTAAATATTATATCAGGTCTACTTACGATAAGATATAGCAATAAGCCTATCATAGACCTATCAAGTTTCGAGTAAACGCATTTACCTCCTTTATCCTTCTCAAGCTTTGCTGAACTACTCATAAGTGTGGAACAAGGCTTTGCCTCATCCACTTTGAACCTCTTAAGTAACTCTTTTGTATACTTTGCTTGATTGATGAAGATGTCATCTTTTGTTTGCTTGACTTGTAGCCCCAAGAAGGATGTCAATTCTCCCATCATGCTCATCTCAAATTCACCTTGCATTAACTTAAAAAATTCTTGACAAAGAGATTCATTGTAGCATAAAAAATAATATCATCAACATAAACTTGAACTACTAAAATGTCCTTACCTTTGAATTTTATAAAAAGAATTTTGTCAACATTGCCTTTATTAAAACCTTTTTCAATTAAAAATTTTGAAAGCCTTTCATATCATCCTCTAAGAGCTTGCTTTAAACCATACAAGGCTTTTGAGGGTTTAAAAACATGATCGAAATAATAAGGATTTTCAAAACTAGGAGGTTGCTTAACATAAACTTTCTCATTAATAAACCATTTAAAAAAGCACTTTTGACATTCATTCGGAACAACTTGAAATTATTAAAACATGCAAAGGCTAATAGTATTCTAATGGCCTCTAATCTAGCTATGGGGGCATAAGTCTCATCAAAATCAATTCCTTCTTCTTGGCTATATCCCTTAACTACTAATCTAGCCTTATTTCTAACTATGGCCATGCTTATTAAGTTTGTTCCTAAAGACCTATTTACTACCTATGATGGGATAATTACCAGGTCTTTTCATTAAATTCCAAACTTTACTCCTCTCAAATTGATTTAACTCCTCTTGCATAGTTATGATCCAACTATCATCCTTTAAAGCCTCATCTAAATTCTTAGGTTTAATTTGTAAAAGAAAAGCTACATAATTGCATGTGTTTCTAAGAGATGATCTAGTTCTTACCCCTTGATTAAGATCACCAATTATCTCACCTTCTTTGACAAAAGTCAATTCTCTAGGATAAGTTCTTTCTCTTTTAACTTGAGTTAGCTTATGTAGTTTATCTTCTTTTAGAGCTTTTTGATCTTGAATTGTTTTTTCTTGCTCCTTTTGTGATGCTTCAACTTGATGTTCTTGGTAAATCTCTACATCATCACTATCGAGAGATACCTTTCTTAAGGTTGAGTTAGCTACCTCAAGTATAACATGTATAGACTCTACAACAACCAAAGTTCTCTTACAAAACACTCTATAAGCTTTGGAATTTGTAGAAGAGAAAAAAAAATTCCTTCATTATTTTTTGCGTCAAATTTACCTAAATTTTCTTTTCCATTATTTAATACATAGCATTTACAGCCAAAAGGATAAAAAGAGCTAATGTTAGGCTTTCTTCCTTTAAAAGGTTCATATAGAGTTTTCTTTAAAATTGGCCTAACCATAGCTCTGTTTATAATGTAGAAAGAATTGTTAATGGCTTTTAAGCAAAAATACCTTGGTAAATTATTTTCACAAAGCATGGTTCTATCCATTTCTTCCAAGGTTCCATTTTTCATTTAAACAACTCCATTTTGTTGAGAGGTTCTAAGAGGCAATAAATTATGGCTAATACCAGTTTCGTTACCAAATTTGTTAAAACCAAGATTTTCAATTTTTTTTCCATGATCACTTCTTACACTCAAAATAGAATAACCTTTTTCATTTTGAATAATTTTGCAAAAAGTAAAGAATTTTTCTAAGGCTTTATCTTTAAAGCTTAAGAAGAGAACCCAAGTAAACCTAGAATAGTCATCCATAATAACAAATCCATATTGTTTGCCACCTACGCTTAATGTCCTAGTGGGACCAAAAAGATCAATATGAATAAGTTGCAATACTCTAGTATTTAAAATAATGTTAATTGGTTTGAATGAAGCTCTCCTATGTTTTACTTAACACATGCATCACATATTCTATTGTTATCAAATTTCATTTTTGGCAATCTAACAACAAGGTCTTTCCTAGATAATTTTGAAATTACATTCATACTAGCATGTCCTAGTCTTCTATGCCATAACCAAGACAAGTCATCATTATTAGCAATAAAGCAAACATTTTGAGAAAACAAGTCATATAGATGCACAATATAAATATTTCCTTCTCTAAAAACAATTTTATTTGATTTAATATCAACAACTTGACAATCCATTGACTCAAAAATAATTTTCATCATTTTATCACATAATAGACTAATACTAAGGAGGTTATATTTAAGACCTTTGACAAATAGAACATTTTCAATGTTAGATGAGGAATTGTTCCCAATGGTTCCAATGCCTTCAATTTATCCTTTCAAGTTATCACCAAAAGTAACACTTCCACCATCTTGAGGCCTTAGTTCCATAAATTGACTTTTGTTACTGATCATATGTCTTGAGCATCCACTATCAAGGCACCAAAAATTTTTCTTTGTTAAATTTGCCTTGAAGCAATGCTCTTCCTCTTACAAACAAAAAATCATGTTTTGTTTGTAGGTACCCAAATTTTTTTAGGTCCTTGAGTATTATTGTTCACAATGCTTGTTCCTTTTGGAATCATTTCATTTTGGTGGCCTTATCTTGAGGTGTGCTGACTCTTTGAGGTATCTAACCCTCCTAACAAGCTTACCTTTATAAGTAGTAGTCTTTCAAGAACAAGTATGAAATGTATGACCAAGTTTAAGGCAATGAGTGCATATGCTAGGCGTATCAAATTATTTGTTTTGTGTCACAAATAAATTCTTAAAATGAGTTTCTTTTTTAGTTCTATTATAGTCTAAACCATCTTTATCAAAGAATGCTCTTTGTGTTTCTAGCATATCATTTAATTTTTGTTGTGCCATATTAATATTAACTTGTAACTCACATACTTTTTTTAAAGATTATTATTTGTCATGCTTAATGATTCATTTTCTTTTTTAAGTTCAGAAATCATTTTCCTATATTTTAAATTCATGGTTTCAGATTCGAATGCTAACTCATCAAATGCATTTTGCAATTCATCAAATAAATATGGATTAGCATTGGAGGATACCTTGGACTCATCAAGATCCATGAGACATAGGTTGGCCACTTCATTATCATAATTGTCGGATGTGTCACTATTGCTCCATGTAGCCACCATATCCTTCCTCTTTTGTTTCTTCGACTGTTGCTTCTTTCACATTAGACACTCAAATTTGATGTGTCCTAGTTTCTTGCACTTGTAGCAAATTATTTGGTCTTTTTTGCTTAACTCTTCCTTCACTATTTCTCTTTTAGAAGTTTTTTTTTTGCCTTATTCATGCTTATGAATTTAATAAGTTTTCTTTCAAACATAGTCATCTCTTCATCTTCCTCAACCTCTTCATCATCATCATCATCACTAGGAGTGGTTAATTTAAAGGAAAAACTTACCTTCTTTGGTGGTTTTTTACCGTGCTTGATCTTCATCTCATAGCTTTAAAGAGAACCTATGAGTTCATCCAAGGAAAGTGTGTTGGTATCCTTGGATTCCTCAATTGCTATTACTTTTGCTTCCCAAGACTTGGAAAGACTATTGAGAAACTTTTTGACCATCTCTATGTTTGGATAGGCTTTCCAAGTGCTTTTAACCCATCGATAATATTCATGAACCTATCTGACATTTACCTTCTTTAATGGCTCTTGACCGTGCTTGATCTTTATCTCATAGGTTAGAAGCGAACCCATGAGCTCATCCAAGAAAAGTATGGTGGGATCCTTAGATTCCTCAATTGCTGTCACTTTTGCTTCCCAAGACTTGAAAAGACTATTGAGTAGCTTTTTTACCATCTTTTTGTTTGGATAGGTCTTTCCAAGTGCTTTCAACCCATTGATAATATTCATGAATCTATCTGACATTTCTTTGATAGTCTTATCCACCTTCATCTTGAACAATTCATAGTCAAATGTAAGCATACTTATTTTGGATTCCTTGACTTGATTGGTTCCTTCATGAGTGGTTGCTAACTTGTCTGACACTTGCTTGGCATTTTCATAAGGTGAAACTCTATTGTACCCACTTAGACTAGGAGCAAAAAATAGTGTGCATGGCCTTGGCATTTAATTACGCCATTTTAGTGCCTTGCTTATCCCATTCATCTTTTTGTTTTAGCACAACACTATCCCCAACTTTCTTCTTAGGAATGAGTGGTCTATTGAAAATGATCTTTCATACTTCACAGTCATTAGCTTAGATAAAGAGCCTCATCCTTGTCTTCCAATAAGTAGTTGTCAGCATTAAAAAGTGGAGGTCTCATGATAGAATGGCCTTTAAGTCCTACAGTGTTTGCATTTGTCTCAAATGCCATGAGACAAACTTTATCTTGGTTTTTTAACTCTTATGAGCTTCTTGAAGCTTTAAGCATGATGTTTACATCCTTCATTTTTCTTAGCTATCAAGGATCTTTTCTCAAGGTTGGGAAACCTACAATGGAGACCAAAGTCTGATGCCAATTATTGCCTAGGGTAAAGATTGAACCAAAAGGGGAGTGAATTGGTTCTATAAAAAATTGATCACAAATTTATCTTCTACAAAAATTTGAAATAAATTGAAAGTAAAAAAGAGCTAACGATAAGAAAACAAACAATCAATATATAGAGGTTTGTTCCTTGAACTTGAAACCCACGTCCTCTCTTTCTAGCACTTTCTTGGCAAGGTGATTCCATAATTCACTAATTAAATTGTTACCTTTAAGGCTAAGGTATAACCTTATAACTTTATCTTTTTCAGGCATAGATAAAACCTCTCAATCCCTTTAAGAATTCTCTCCAAATTCTTAAGTGTTTTCACTCACTTCAACACAACCCTTTTTTTATATGAATAAAGTATTTGCAAATAATTTGAACTTCTAGTAGGTGGGTGTTTGCTAGAATTTAAGTACGAAGTAGGTGAGATACAAGTAAACTTGAAGAAGTATAAATTTAACATAAGAAGAACAAAGAATTTGAAGACTTTGAGCTTTTGTTGTTCAAAGCTTAATTGATCTTGTATTTCTTGTTTTTTCAGCTGTTAGGAACTTCTATTTATAGCTTAGAATTGATTTATAGATGTTGTGCATTAAATGAGGTGGTTGAAGTGCCGTTGTAGCATTCATAAATGCTTGTTTTCATTCAAACCTACGCTGTTGTATCGATACAATACTAATAGTATTAATACAAGAATTAAAAAATTAACTGTTACAGCATGTTGTATTGATACATTAGGTTAAGTATCGATACTTGTCATCTTGTACCAATACAAACACATTTACATCGATTCATTTGGGGGTTTAAGCCAAACCTTAGCTACAACCAAACAATGTATCGATACATATGGGGTAAGTATCAATACTCATTATTTTGTATCGAGACATGCTGATTTGTATCGATACATTTAAGGGTTTTAAACAAAGTGTCAATAAATTTATGCATTGTGCCAATACATCACTTTAGAATCCTTTGTAAAATGATTTTTCTTGGTTTGAAATTGATTCAAACACATCTAAAAATTATTTTAAGTATAAGTGTGCATTTTAGAACATATATTTTTGGGAAAATAAAAACTTAGTATTGTCAAAACGTACCCCAGGGTGGATCCTCACGGATTTATGGGTGTGCACGACTTAAAATATTTTCCTGACTTGGAAATGTCTTCATGATCGAGACTTTTCTTTCGCGATGTGATGAGAATAAGAATGTACATATTCTCGACTTATGACACAATAAGGGGGACCATAAGATGAATCACGCATCTTATTGGTCTCGGATGACCATCACGAAATGGCCTACGCTTGGAGTCGCCACTGATCATTTCAGGCTAGGCATGACCGGATGCCTATTGAAACCTATGTTTCGAGTTACAAAATTTAAAACATCGATCCCGTGGTCTATGTAATGCAAAGATTCACTATATGGGTTTGAGAGTTGGTTACGCGCGATGAGGTATGAACCTCTTCACGACGCCTGAAATCGATATCTTACTAGCCATGTCTTATCTCGGTTTCGATTCTTTCAATCTTAACTTGTCATTATTTCGATATAACCCCTTTTGATGCATGAATCTTACAAAAATAATCCAAGTTTTGATGAAAAAGATTTAATCTCATATACGCCCTGGAGAGATGGGAAATATAGAGATTTTCGATAAAATTGAACTCTAGATTTTACTTTGAAAATGGAATGTTTCACTTTGGGCACTAAATAGATACCCATACGGAACATTACCTTTAATTTTATTTGAAAATGTTTTGAAAACATGAATGCTAATAATCATCATAAAGAAATCATGTTAGTAAGGCGATAAATGAAATAACATAAAATGGATCATTCAATGCAATGATAAAGAAAATGGGTAGACTATTGGAATTTATCTCGTTATTGGTATCAATTATCTTGGAATAATCGAATCGACAATTTTCCAGAAGCATATGGGTTACTTGATTAAACAAGGTTTGTTTGACATATTCATAGAAGTCTGAGAAAGAAAAAAATGAATTGTAGTTGGAAGATAGGGTTGGAGTATCCCTTCAGAAATGTGAGGTTAGAGTATCCCCATGGATGACAAATAATTTTAACAAAGGAGGATTTTTAAATTTTGACAATTTTGAAAAGTGAGGTTAGAGTATCCCTTCGAGAGGCTGGGGTTGGAGTATCCCTAAAAGTAACACGTTTGACACTCTTTTGAGTTTGAAAAAAAATTAAGTTAGCAAAACCTTGTGATGTAGAAAATGAGTGAGCATTTTAACGACTTTTAGCAAAAGAAATTATTGTGAATAAGGATGGTGAAGGGGTAAAATGTGTTTATGCCTTGATACGAGCCAATGGGCGGTCAAAGCATGTTCATGAATCTGATCAGGGAGATACGGAGACATTCGAATGTCTCAAGATGAAATTCAGGAAAACAACTTAATTTTGACCATGATAAAAAACAGGGGATAGCATCGCGCTAACCTACTTCCCAAATTTATTCTAAATTGGTTTGAAAGATTTAGAGAGTGGACAAGATACCACTAGAAATCTAACTCGACGAGGATCGATCTAAAAATATTCCCAATGTCCTAAGAAGTCATTTTCCATGGGAATAAATTTTAAAATTCGGATTAATTATGCTGCTGGCAGAGCATATGAGGGACAAAGAGTGTCAAATTTTGAAAAATCACCTCGGACCAATTTGGTATCAAAAAAAATTGCAAGCATTACTTTTTTGAAAAGGGAATTTCGTGAATCTTTTAGGAAAAATGTTTGAAAAATTTGGAAAAATCACTTAATGGGCCTGAACGGCCCAATTAGAATACATGTTCAGATTCTAGGGGTTCCAAATAGTTTAGGCTTGAAAAATCATAACTCTCTCATCCAGAATGATCTAGGGGTGAATAAGACATCATTCTAAAGATAATTAGACATGGTTTGAGTAAAAAATATCAGAAAATTCATGAAAAATCATTTAAGATTTTAAAGTGATTTTTAAATTTTCAACAATCATGCTACCAGTAGTGGACACAGTAAGGCAGGGGATATATCTCTTTTTTTTTTATCTACAGGTCCAAACTCAAGTCATTGACATTCGAACATCTATGACTGAAGGGAAATAGTGGCATGAGCATCATGAACTCATTTGCACAGCCTTGGAGTAGTTTGGGGCAATGAAACAGCCTGTTGGTCATACCACTCAAGGTTATGATTCAAAAATAAGGAATGAACATTTCTGGAATGAGTGCAAAGCCATTTTTTTGTTGAAAAATCAAAGGTTTTAAACTTGTTTAATCAGGATTCCAGATCTGCAAACTTAATTTTCCCTAAGATTTTTGCTAACTTTAAGGAAAATGCAAAGTTCATACTAATCCTCATCGATTGAGGTTAACATGCTTGGCTTGGGGGGTTTTAAAAATTAGTTTTTGATAGCCAACAAACATGCATTTTGCCAAGGGGAAGACAACAAACATACAAGGGGATGGCACACAACATGAATGGGGATGCTAACTCTACAAATGGTTTAGATAAAGAAGGTGTTATGCATTGTGGCAAGAAAATGTCATGGATGCTGAAAATGACAATGATTCATGCAAGCTAATGTATAAATGTGGTTGAAATGTGTTAGGCTAATGATTCATACATGGATTAAGGGTAACAAGATGCATGGATATGGCATAAAATGCATGAGTAAGAGATATCAAACTAATGAGTATGAAATAAGGCATTTTGCACATTAAAGTACCAAATCCTAAACTACCACAACCAAAAGCCACAATAATGCATGATAATCCTAGGAGGGTGATGGAAACATGGAGAGTTCACTAAAATGATGAAGATGCTAAAGAATAGACAATGAAAGTTATAAAGTGAGAAGTTATACTAACAAAACTTCACTTTTCGGTCGAACAGTTGGAGCAGTAGAGATAGCTTAATTTTTTCTCTCTTCCTTATTGTTAATGAGCCAGAAAAAGAGAAAAATAATGTGGTTTTGGTTCTAGAATGGATGAGGGTGATTTTTGGAAGGTGTAATGGTTAGGAATGAGTGTTTTAGGGCTATTTTTGGTTGGTGAGTGAAACGCTACGGGATTTTGATTTTTTAGTGTAGGAATGTGGTTTGGAAGTTGAAAATGAGCTACAATCTAACCTTTTTTTTTTATAAGATAGAAGTGGTCTATTTATATCACCATTTTAGAGCCAAATTGGAGGTGTTTTTGGCCATTTTTCATGGGGGACAAAGTGATGTCAGCATGATGGCTATAGGGTGGCTGTAGGGAGCAACTTGCTGCTAATGTGATAGGCATAAGTGGCTGGTTTAAATGCTGAAATGATTTTCCAGCAAATAAGGTCGCTGATGGTGATATTGGTTAGCAAGCTAGAGAGTAGGGTGATCATGTGATATTGACCTTTTTTATCCAATTTAGACTTCAAAAAAATGTAATGATTAATTTAAAAGTCTAAATTCGTAATTTGATATATGTTTTAATCTTTCTTGATGCAAAAAAAAAAGTTAAAATCGAGTTTTGGATCAATGGTGGATGAGTCAAAAATGCCCGAACCATGAAAATAGCCTGCATGTATCGATACATTGCATAATGTATCGATACATTTGGTCCAAAAACCTTGATGGTATCGATACAATGAACATTGTATCGATGCAATGATCATTGTATCGATACTATAAACCTTTGTATCGATACTATGTACCACTGTATCGATATATGTTGATATGTATCAATACATTTCTTTACAGAATGCATGTTTTGGTCTTAGCATGGCCTAGTGTCGATATATGAGGTCCTGTATCAATACAAAGGCTCATGTATCGATACATCTACGTGTTGTATTGATATAAATGGGGACATTTCAAATTTTAGGATCCCTGAAGCATTGTATCGATACATGAAACCATGTATCGATACATTCAAGTAAAATTATGAATTTTCTCATATGTTTTGTCCCTAGACACCATGTATCGATGCATTTACCTTTGATATGATCCCTAGGCCTTCTTGACCTCTTCAAAGTACTTTTTTGCTAAGCGACGATCATCGCCTGCTCTCATGTCCGTGCTCCAGATTGCTAAAAATTAGCCCAGACAAAATAAGCCGTCTGCAGCTGCCCCTCTTTGACTATTGCTGAGAATTAGGAATAGGGCAAAGACAAATAGGCACCATTTTGTCTAGGGTGGACTGCCACTTCCCAGGACACTAGGGTGTTAGGTTTTCTAAGGTTTGACCCCCTTAGGTAGGTGCAGAGTAATATAGATTTTTGATGTGGGTGTCGCCAGCTTGTGCAAACTTTGACTCGGGTACCATCAGCTTATGCGAGCTTTGACTTAAACTTAGTGCCACCAGCTTGTGTGGGCTTTGACTTAGGTGCCACCAACTTATGCAAGCTTTAACTCAAACATGGGTGCCACCAGCTCGTGTGGGCTTTAACTTAGGTGTCGCCAGCTTGTGTGGGCTTTGACTTAAACTTGGTGCCCCCAACTTGTGTCAGCTTTGACTTAGGTGCCGCCAACTTATGCAGGCTTTAACTCAAACTTGGGCACCACCAGCTCGTGTGGGCTTCAACTTGGGTGTCGCCAGCTTGTGCGGGCTTTGACTTAAACTTGGTGCCACCAGCTGGTGTGCGTTTTGACTTGGGTGTCACCAGCTTATGTGGGCTTTGACTTAAACTTGGTGCCAGCAGCTTATGCAAGCTTTGACTCGGGTGCCGCCAGCTTGTGTAGGCTTTGACTCAAACTTGGGCACCACAACTCATGCGGGCTTTGACTTAAACTTGGTGCCACTAGCTTGTGTGGGCTTTAACTTGGGTGTCGCCAGCTTGTGGGGGCTTTGACAAGGTGCTACCAGCTTGTGCAGGCTTTGACATAGGTGCCACCAGCTCGTATGGGATTTGACTTAGACTTTGGTTCCACCAACTAGTGTGGGCTTAAACTTGGTGCCACCGACTTCTTGGCTTTTAAAGGGTGCCACTAACTTGTGGGCTTTGAAAGAGTGCCACTAACATGTGGGCTTTGACGAGGTATGCCACTGACTTATGGGCTTTTAAGGGGTGCCACTGACATGTGGGCTTTGAAGAGGTGTGCCACCGACTTATGGGCTTTTAATGGGTGCAATTGACATGTGGGCTTGAAGGGGCACCACTGACTTTGCGCTTTAAAGAGGTGTGCCACTAACTTGTGGGCTTTTAAGGGGTGCCATTGACATGTGGGCTTTTAAGGGGTGCTGAGAACATTTTTTGATAAAACTTCTAATACAAGTTTTTCTTAACAAAGATTCGTGACAAAATTTCCTAATGAAAGGGTTTTGACACTAGTTCTTGACAAAGCCTCTGAAGAATGTTCTCAACAAAAGTTTTTTTTTTACGATAGTTTCTGGACAATAATTTTTTTGACATTAGCCCTTTGACAGTAGTTGCTTGATAGAAAGGGTTTTGACATGAGAAGAAAAAGACCTTACCTAAATGACACTTGGTTTGCGAAGCTTAGAGTTCTTACCAAGAATTCTTTGGAGGTTCAGCAAACCTAGCTAGAAGTGATGTTGTAAAAATGATGTATGATGGTAATAGGAGTGCATGATATGAAATGCTATCGTGATTGCATGATATGAAGTCTAATATGGGAGATAGCTGTAGTTTTCCTTGTACATCATTCAGACTCCCAAAAGGATGGCGATACGTCTTTGTTGCAACTATAGATGAAAATTTTCCTAATCTCATTGGGGATTGTAGGTTATCCTGGCTACATTAGGGATACAACCAAAAACTTAGTCTCAAGAACTTGGGCTGTTGCATTTCTCGATTCAAAAGGCTCAATCATTTTCCTGGCAAATGGAAAGCATTGTCAACAATTTGTAGACTATTTGACTGATTAGGTTGATGTCTCTGATAGGATTCTGATAGAGCACATGGGCCCATTTTTGGTTAGACTAAAATGGTTTTTCTCGAGATGTGGCTTGTGAAAGCAAGAAATGGTTTGGTTAATGGTTATGCCGAGCGGGTGTTTGGACGTGAAAAGTGTATGATCTTGATGATGGGGGCATGAGCAGAGTTCCCTGTGCTTTTCTTTTCCTTTTGATGTACAGGCAAGATGTCCTGATGCATATTTCAGTTGATTATCAAACATTATTAGTTAAATGACAAGTGCATTGTGAATTTTACAAAGGTTAAAAGAAGCAAGGCAATATTTATTCATGATAATAAAGAGACATAACTCAATATAATATTTGACAAGTAATTGATAGTGTAGTGAGAAAGATGATCTTTTAGGCAAAAGATGCCTCTAACAATCATGGCATAGATGTTCTTTAGGTACTTTTCAGAATCTTTCTCAAAAAATGAATGTGCCTAGCATAAGTTGATCTTCGAAAGATCTCTAGGATCACTTTGCATTGTCCTGTAGGTACACTCAGTTCATGTCCCATCAAAATTGATCTTCTCAAGTTGCCCTTACAGGTTTTCAACTGTAGTCGAGTTGGTTGCCCAAATGTCATTTTTGAATTTTCATCTAGAACCTTTTTTGTTTTCCTTTTTTTTTTGTTTTGTTTTTTGTTTTTTTGTTTTTCTGGTTGTTTATTGGTTTTTATTTTTTTGTTATTTTTTTTGTTTTTTTTTAAAAGATGCCTTTTCAGGTTTTCGCCTTTTATGTGTAATATTTCTTGACAAAATCTAAAAACAGTTGACTGGATTGGGCAAGACATTATCTTCTATTTCTAACAAGATTAGGGCCCCTCCGGAGAAGGCTTGCTTCACGACATATGGTTCTTCCCAATTAGGGGTCCACTTGCCCCTTGCATCTTTATGAATTGGGAGGATCTTCTTCAATACCAATTTGCCTGGGTGAAATTGTCATGGACGCATCTTTTTGTCGTGGGCTCTGATCATGCATCTTTGATACATTTGACCATGGTAGATGGCCTTCATGCATTTTTCCTTGATGAGGTTGAGCTGGTGATATCTATTCTTGACCCATTTGGCTTTTTCAAGTTTAGTTTCCATCAAGACTCTGAGAGAAGGGATCTCGACTTCAATAGCAATACAGCTTCCATCCCATAGATAAAAGAAAATGGGGTAGCACCCATGGAAGTGCGAACTAAGGTCTAATAGGAGTGAAGTGCAAAGAATAGCTTTTCATGCTAGTCTTTGTAAGTTTCGGCCATGTTCTCAACTATTCTTTTAATGGTTTTGTTGGCTGCCTCAACTACCTTATTCATCTTTGGGTGATAAGGGACAGAATTATGACGCTGGATCTTGAACTATAGGTAGACTACTTGCATCATTTTATTGTTTAAGTTGCTTGCATTGTCTGTGATGATTTGGTTTCGAAGGCCATATCTACAGATGACGTCCCACTTGACAAACTTACAGACGGTCGATATAGTGACATTATCATATAAGGTAGCCTCTCCCATTTAGTGAAATAGTTAATCGCTACTAAGATAAAATGATGCCAATTAGAAGCTTTAGGGTTGATTGGCTCGATCACATCCATGCCTCACATGGAAAAGGGCCATGGGGCCGTCATGACATGAAGTGGCACTGGAGGGATATGGATCTTGTCAGCATAGATTTGACACTTATGGCATTTTCAGGCATAATTGATGCAGTCTTTCTCGAGAGTCAACCAATAATAACCCGCTCTTATGATTTGCTTGGCCATCCGATATCTATTAGCATGTGTGCCATAAATCCCTTCATAAACTTCTTCTAGGATCTTTTAGGCTTCAGAAGTGTCAATGCATCTGAGCAATACTTGATCATGACTCTTTTTGTATAAGATTCTTCCGTTGAGAACAAATCCCATAGCCAACCTTCTGATAGTCCCTTTTTCAGTCTCGATTGCATGTTTAGGATATTGCTAATCCTTGATGTAACGAAAGATGTTATAGCACCATGGTAGGCCATGCTTCCCATTTTTGACACTATGATAATGAATCGGAGTTGTATAGACACTCATCTAGATGGAAGCAACGTCTGATTCCATGTTGGCTTTAAACATGGATGATAAGGTAGCCAAAGCATCAGCTATTTGGTCCTCTTCTCGAGGTAAGTGTCCAAAACTAATATCATCAAATTCTTTCTTGAGCTCTACTATCAGCTTCCTATACTGCATCAGCTTGGCATCGCGAGTTTGCCACTCTCTATTCAATTGGTAGATGACTAGGGTTGAATCACCGAACACTTGTAATATCTTGACATCCTTCTCAATGGCTGCTTGAAGCCCCATGACACAAGCTTCATATTCTACAATATTATTCGTGCAGTCAAAATTTAGCCTCGCTGTGAATATATAATGACTCCCATTAGGTGACATCAATATTGCCCCAATTCCATGTCCTAGAACATTTGATGCTCTATCAAAATACATCTTCCAGGATCAATCTTGGTTGGAGGCACCTTTATTCTCAAAAATGCACATTAGATCTTCATATCCAGGCAGGGTAGGGCTTCCTCTCTAGTATCTTTTCGTACAATGGATCTTCTTCCAAGCTTGGGAAGCTAACTAGACTTTCACTTTATAACTGGGCTTTCTGTATTCAAAATCCCAATGTCCCAAGTCTTCAAAGAACGAGATGAATTATTAGCACTGAAACTAACGCAACACTAAAAGAGTAGCATAACTGGTATTTCTCCATAATCCCAGGAGTGGCACACAAGTATAGTCTCCACATCTGTACATAATCGATTAAGGGAATACCCATAGGGCTTTCCACGTGATTTCTTCCTCCTTGACATTTTGTAATTCCTTGACCCAAGGCTTTTTTGTCTTTTCTTGATGACCTTCTTCCTCTAATGCCGTGGAAAGAGGACTGATCTTGAAGAAGACATTTTTCTTGAATCTCCCTTTCCTAACACAAAGATGACATAGGAGCAATATTTGCAGTAATGAGGCACACCCGATAAACCTTCTTGTTCCCATTCTTTTACAAAAACTGAGGGCACAGATGGTTTCAGCAATAATGGTAGAAGCAGGGTTGATGTTGCAACATAAATGAGAAAAAAATATGTGACTGCCGCCTCTACATAACCTAAAGTCTTTAGGAATACAATGAGCCTGTAGATTGCCGAAGCATAGACATCTTGAGCTTTTTTCTGATCGAAAGATTTACCATTACCTCTTTTAAGCTAGCCCAAAAGATGCATTTGCTACTCCCTTTTACTTTAACATGACTGTCAACCCATGCTTCTGTGACTCCAAGAATTTGCCTCAACCTCTTCTTGAACAGAGGAGGCGCTAGTGCCTTGCAATAAATTCGATCTGACTTGGCCCTTTCTATGTTGAGCAGGGCTGTGTACTCATCAATGGTAGGGACTAAATCTTGTTGGTTAAAGGTGAAGCATCGGTAGGCAGGACTCCAAAACTGTGCCACTGCTCGCAACAAGCTATCATCCAACTGAACTCAAAGTAAGAAAGCTATATCCCCATACTTTTTAGTGAAGGCTTTTTCGTGTTGCTGTCCCAGTTGTCCTAAATATGCTTCAGTTCCCGACAATCATTCTGACGAAAATCAATCTTGACCTCTTCATGCATTTTTTAGATGTAGTCAGGCTTTAGGATGTCCCCATCTTGACATTGGTGACCTTCTGACCATGTTATGACATTTCAAAGGACTTGATAATGGAGATAAGCTATTGCTCCATAAATGATGCCCCTTGCTAAACACTGAACCAGGATAATTGTCCTAAAATGATGGCAGTCATGATATTTATGATGAGATGATGCATGCGCCAAAACATAAACAAAGGGAAACAAGTTAGTGAAATGTATAAGAGACAAATGTAAGGAAATAAAAAAATTTTAAGCACATCAGAAGAGAGAAAAAAAATCATAAACATCTCAGCCAAAGTGCCAAGACGAGAGACGGGCAGCATTTCAACATGCCAAGATGCAATCTGCCCTTCATAAAGTGATGCTATATTTTATTTTGATGGAAAAATAAACGACCAGTAGCGATATTCATTTATCACCACTAGTGCGGATGCACGTTAAGCCATGACTCGGATAGCATAATGGCTTACAGTATAAGACATTGTGAATGATGGTTTTTGTTCACCATCACTTATTTATACAAAGGTTAGCCGTCGTTCGAGTAACATGATGGCTTGTCTTGATAAATGATAAAAATGCAGATGCGGGTGACAATTGTATAATCACTGTCTTCAAGCATGTTCGCGAATCTGATTAGGGTGATACGAAGACATTCGAATGTCTCAA
The DNA here is from genome assembly GCA_038381775.1 of Adansonia rubrostipa. Taxonomy (NCBI): domain Eukaryota; kingdom Viridiplantae; phylum Streptophyta; class Magnoliopsida; order Malvales; family Malvaceae; genus Adansonia; species Adansonia rubrostipa. The sequence continues at coordinate 22,635 of JBBYHM010369082.1, read as the reverse complement.
GACGAAATTCGGGAAAACAACTTAATTTTGACCATGACTGAAAATAAGGGACAACATCACGCTGTCCTGCTTCCTGAATTTATTCTAAATTGGTTTAAATGATTTAGAAGGTGGACAAGATACTGATAAAAAGCTAACTCGACGAGGGTCGATCTAAAAATATCCTCAACATCTTAGGAAGTCATTTTTCGAGGGAATAAATTTTCAAATTCGGATTGATTATGCTGTTGGCAGAGCATAAGAGGGACAAGGAGTGTCAAAATTTGAAAAATCACCTCGGACTCATTTGGTATCAAAACATTGCAAGCAATACCTTTCTGAAAAAGGAATTTCATGAATCTTTTAGGAAAAATATTTGAAAAATTTGGAAAAATCATTTAGTGGGCCTGACCGGCCCAACTAGAATACATGTTTAGATTCCATGGGTTCTAAACAGTTTAGGCTTGAAAAATCATAACTCTCTCATCCGGAATGATCCAAGGGTGAATAAGACATTGTTTTAAAGATAATTTGACATGCTTTGTGAAAAAAAAATCAAAAAATTCATTAAGAATTATTTAGGATTTTAAAGTTATTTTTCAATTTTCAACAGTCATGCTGTCAGTAGGAGATAAAGCAAAGCAGGGGATATCTCTCATTTTTTTATCTACGGGTCCAAACTCGAGTCATTAACGTCCGAACATCTATGACTGAAGGGAAAGAGTGGCATGAGCATCATGAACTCATTTGCATAGCCCTGGAGTAGTTTGGGGTGATGAAATAGCCCGTTGATCATACCACTCAAGGTTTTGATTCAAAAACAAGGCACGAACATTTCGAGAATAGGTGCAAAGCCATTTTTTGGTTGCAAAATCAGAAGCTTTAAACTCGTTTAATCAAGATTCCAAATCTGGAAAACTTAATTTTCCCCAAGATTTTTGCTAACTTTAAGGAAAATGCTAAGCTTATGCTAATCCTCATTGGTTGAGGTTAACATGCTTGGCTTGGGGGGTTTTAAAAATTAGTTTTTGACAGCCAACAGACATGCAATTTACCAAGGAAAAGACAACAAACATACAAGGGGATGGCACACAACATGAATAGGGATGCTAACTCTACAAATGGTTTGACAAAGAAAGTGCTATGCATTATGACAAGAAAATGTCATGGATGCTGAAAATGACAATGATTCATGCAAGCTAATGTATAAATGTCCTTGAAATGTGTTAGGCTAATGATTCATGCATGGATTAAGGGTAACAAGATGCATGGATATGGCATAAAATGCTTGAGCAAGAGATATCAAACTAATGAGTATGAAATAAGGCATTTTGCATATTAAAGCATCCAAATCCTAAACTACCACAACCAAAAGCCATAATAATGCATGATAATCCTAAGAAGGTGATGGAAACATGAGAGTTCACTAAAATGATGAAGATGCTGAAGAACAGAAAATGAAAGTAAAGTGAAAAGTTATACCAACAAAACTTTATTTTTTGGATGAATAGTTGGAGCAGCGGAGATAGCTTGAATTTCCCTCTCTTTCTTCTTGTTAATGAGCAAGAAAAAGAGAAAAATAATGAGGTTTTGGTTCTGGCATGGATAAGGGTGATTTTTAGAAGGTGTAATGGTTGGGAATGAGTGTTTTAGGGCTAGTTTTGGGTAGTGAGTGAAGGGCTACGGGATTTTGATTTTTTGGTGTAGGAATATGTTTTAGAAGTTGAAAATAAGCTAAAATCTAACCTTTTTTTTTGCTGAGATAGAAGTGGTCCACTTATACCAGCATTTTGGAGCTAAATTGGAGGTGTTTTGGCCATTTCTCAAGGGGGACAAAGTGATGTCAGCATGGTGGCTATAGGGTGGCTGTAGGGAGCAACTTGCTACCAATGTGATAGGCATAGGGTGGGTAGTTTAAATGCTAAAATGATTTTCCATCAAATAGGGTGGCTGACGGTGATATTTGTTGGCAAGCTAAGGAGTAGGGTAATTATGTGATATTGACCTTTATTGATCAAATTTAGACTTCAAAAAAATGTTATGATTAATTCAAAAGTCTAAATTCGTAATCTAATATGCGTTTTAATCTTTCCTGATGCAAAGAAATGAGTTAAAATCGAGTTTTGGATCAATGGTGGACGAGTCAAAAATGCTTGGACCATGAAAATGGCCTGCATGTATCGATACATTGCATAATGTATCGATACATTTGGTCCAAAAACCTTGATGGTATCAATACAATGAACATTGTATTGATACTACAAACCTTTATATCGATACTATGAACCACTATATCGATACATGTTAATATGTATCAATACATTTCTTTACAGAATGCATGTTTTGGTCTTAGCATGGCCTAGTATCGATACATGAGTTGCTGTATCGATACAGAGGCTCATGTATCAATACATCTACATGTTGTATCGATACAAATGGGGACATCTCAAATTTTTGGATCGTTGAAGCATTGTATCGATACATGAGAACATGAGAAGTAAAATTGTGAATTTTCTCTTATCTTTTGTCCCTGGACACCTTGAACTACGTCATTTGATGCCATATCTTTGCATTTACCTTTGATATGATCCCTAGGCCTTCTAGACCTCTTCAAAATACTTTTTTGCCGAGCTACATTGTCACCCGATGATCATCGCCCCCTCTCACATCCATGCTTCAAATTGCAAAAAATTAGCCTGGATAAAATAAGGTGTTTACAAGTATTTTTCAAAATAGTTTTCAACTAAACAAAAGTACTAAGTTGGAATCAATTGAGAATGAATTAAATTAGCTTAAGTTATTGTTATAGCAAAATCAAAATTAATTCAAAACTAAAAAAACTTTGTATTAAATTCCATTGCAACCCTAGAAAAAATAAATTTAGTTCATGGAAAATAAATAAAATATAAAACCAAGGAGCTTCACTCTCATAAATAATATAATAAAGATAAAAATATTACAGGGAAAGGAAAAACTAAGAGTGGCTAGATCTTTGATCTTCAAGTTTCTCCAAAATCTCTCTACCATCTTGAATATTATGGTAGCTGCTCTTCTCTTTAGGAACTAGGTTAAAAAAATAAAAATTTCAAGTCTACTATAAAATCTCTAAACATGAGAAGTCATATATATATAGGCAAAACCCTAAAAAGTAAAAACTTGGCATGTAAGTATCTTAGCATTTTATTTTTGAAAGTTGTCAGGCTAGGTCCACTTTACTTCTTTATTACGTTGTTGCACTTTTTGGAACTCCTTTTGGATTTGATCTACAAGAATATGAAAAATACTTAAATAACTATATAATTAAATATAAGGAAAATAAATAAAACTACTAAAAATGAATAAAATCTAAATAAAAATCTCTAAGACTTAACTATTTTAATGCATAAAATGAGACTAAATAACTCTATATCATAGAGCTATCAATAGTAAATAAGATTATCTTATTTTGATAATGTCTAAATTATGATAGTCCATGTCTAAAAGGATAATGTCTAAATTAAGACATTATAAAGTGGATAATGTCCTAGCCGAAATTCCTTGGATACTCTTATTAAAATATTAATTATTTAGATAGTTAATATTAAAAAGATTATTATTAAATAAAATTGTTTTAATTTAATTATGAACTTTTAGTTGGATAAAAATTTATAAAAGGATTATCTAATTAGCTAAATAGGTTTCTTTTATTTATTTTAAGATTTTCCATGTATAGATGGCTCATGCCTAAATTAAGACATTGCGAGGTGGATAACCTCCGAGCCGTAATTCGTTACATAACCTTAACAAAATGTTAATTATTTAAATAATTATATTAATATGATTATTATTAAATTAAAATTATTTTAATTTAATTATGAATTTTTATTCGGATAAAAATTCATAAAAAGATTATTCAATTAGCTAACTAGGTTTCTTTTATTTATCTTAATTTAATTATATTATAATTAAATAAGATAAATTAAACAGTTTAATTTGGTAAAATAATCTCAAAACAGACTTAACCTAGCTACCTTACCTATAATGCACTAGATTGATTTTAGTTCACAGAAAAGGTGCCTTGGCTGTAACTCGTGATGCATAATGGCTCGAGCATAGTGTTTTAGGTAAGGAAAAATTAATGAAATGGAATTACTTAAGGCGAAAGAGTTTCATCTATGCAAGCAATTGTAATTTGGTCAAAACTTTCCCTTTTGGAGAGATTAATTTCAAGTAAGCAAAAAATTAGAAAGAATGAACCTAGACGATTATAGTTACTTGTTTTATGATCAGAAAAGAGAAAAAATTATTCCTTTTAGTTCTCTCTAAGTGTCGCTACCTAAAGAAGGTGGAAACCACCTTGCCATCACTATTTAACCTCCTTACGGTAAAATTCTTCCCTCCTCTTTGGTGCTACCACTATCCTAGAATTCTTGGATCATGTGAAGGAAAAAATAGTCCATGATTATCTTTCTGTTAAGACTCATCGAGTCTTCTGGGTAGCAACGGGGAACTACTAATCTTTGAAAAGGCTTTCATTATCATTTGTGTGGATTATTATTGGAGGCAAGACAAGTGTGTTACTTGTGACCTTGTAAATCAAATCAAATATCTTAGTAGCCATTCTTTGGGCATCCTTCAGATTAGCTTTGACTCTAGATTACGAGATCTAAGAATTAGGTAAATTCTTATCATATGTGTGATTTAATTTTATTAAATCCCATTTTGTTTACTAAATGTCCATTCCCTCCTAAAGATCTATAGGAAAGTTTGACTTTTTTGTGTTTAATGTTTTCGTTGCCTACCTTATGTTATTTTGTAAATTTTTAAATGTTATTATTGCATAAGGCCAAACTTGACCGAGAATTGGATTCCCCTCACAAAGTGTAAAAGACAAAGAGTTGGATAAAAATTCATGTATTCTATTGATAAATGAAAATTCCACATGTGATCAATCTAATCAGGAATTTAATCATGCAGGAATCCCAACTAAAAACCCAAAAAGGAAACTTGAATTAAAGGAATCAATGTATAAAAGTCCCACTAGAAAATTTTGGGTGAAAAGATCTAGAAAATCTTAAAAGTTTAATTAAAATTCTACATATAACAAAATCAATTAGAAATTTAATCATGTAGGAGTTCTAATTAAAAACCGTTAAGAGAAAATTTGAATCGAAGAAATTGACGTTGAAAATTTTATTAAGAAAAATTTGAGAAAAGAATTTAGAAAAAATCCTTAAAGAATTAAAATAAAAATTTGATGTAAATAAATGAACTAAAAACCTATGCATGAAGGCTTTAAAATTTCATGCTAAGAAAATTGTTAGTAGGAATTTCTACAAATGCACATCTAAGGTAGGATATTCTGTGCATAATTCATATTAAAATATTTAAAAAATATCCAAGTGTTGAATTCTAATTAGACAGTGAAATTTTATATTTAAAATGTCGCTAAATCTGAAAAATATCATGTATATAAAAAGGAAAAAAGAAAAGAAAAAGAAAGATTAGAGTTTCTAAGCTCGTAAAAGGTTAATGAGAACAACCCTTACAGAACAGAAAATTACATCTTAGGAAGGAATGAAATTTTCAAAAAATGAATTTACATCTCCCAAAATATTTAATTGAAATTATTTATTGGCAATAAAGAAAATAAAAAAAATCCTAAACTCAGAAAGAGTTTACGAAAAAAAAGTCTTATGGAACAAAAAATTTCATACATTAAAACAAAAACACCCAAAATAGATTGAACTTCAGAGAAAAAAATAAATTCATAATATCTAATTGAAACTTTTAATCAATGGTAAAAGAATAAAAAATTCGAAACAAAAAATAGTATATATTGTCCAAAATTAAAAATAAATAGATTAATTCAATTTAAGCCTCATGGTATAAATGCTAATACAGACTTTTCCTCTTTACGTTTTGAACTTTTTAAAGTGACTATCAGATATTGCACAAGCATCAATAAAAATATATGATTATTGATTCATAAATTTCATGAAAGAAAGGTTTCGACCTAAAAAAGGGGAATTAAATTAAGCATGATATATTTAAAAATCAATCCCTAATTCCATGGAAAAGAAAATCAAAAATTAATTTTTCTCTCCAAATTTTGTCTTTGTTATTAGGTTTGGTCGCTACATTGTAGACACTAAATTTTGTCCAGACTCTCTCTCTCTAATAGTCCAGAATATTCGATATCAAGAACTAGACGGTCCCCTAGTGGGTTCAAATTCTTCCATGTGTACTAAGCCTTCTTGAGCACTATATTGTCATGTCAAGATAATTGTTTGCTTGTACAACCAAAAATTGAAATTTCAAGGTTCGTAGAGAGCAAACTCGAAATAAAAAATTATGAACATTGGAGAGGAAAAATTAGCTTTTAAATTTATTTTTGTGGAATTCTGAAATTTAGTTTTAAACATAATATCATGGTCAAATTTTTAATTTTTAGAAAGTCTTTTAGAGTTTTTTGTGAAATCCGTGGATTAGTCATCATATGTTTTCATATAAACTCTAACAGTCTTTGTGCCGATACTTACTCTAAAATCAAAACCGTGGAGAAGAGTCTATATCATCATTTATACCATGCCATGTCAAACTATCAAATATATTTATTTATTTATTTTTAATATTCTTGATGGTATGTTGAATTTCCTCCTTTGGAAAGATTTTTTAGCAAAGTCTTTTTGAGTTTTGGATTCTTATTTTCCTATTACCTTAGATATTTTTGATAAATATTTTGGTTTTAATCAGTTTTTTTTTCAAACTCGAAACCAATTTAAAATTTTCTTGTTTTTCAAAAATACGAGATTTTTGATTTCGTAAGATTTTCTGTAAACTCTTCTCGAGTTTAGATTTTTGACTTTTTGCATATAGTTTCAATTAAATATTTTAGATTCAAATTGTTAAGACTTAAATTCATTCTTGAATTTTCCATTGATGAAGTTTCCTTGCATAAAAGTGTTTCTCATAAACTTTTTACAAGCTTGGGATTTTTAGTTATCTCTTTTTGCATGAGTTTTCCTCGTATTAGTTGTATTTTTAAATATAGAATTTTATTTTTATTTAGAATTGAACACTTGAAATATTTTTCAAATGTTTTAGCATGATTTAAACGTGACATTCCCTATTCCATGAATTTTTCCATTGAAAGCCCTTCCAACTGGGAATTTTAATTTTTTTACCTATAAAATTTTCCCATTTATTTTTATTGGAAATATTAGATTTAAGGCAATAGAGATTTTCATTTTTCTTTTTACATAATGGAGTAATGAAAAATTAGATTTACATTCAAGGAAATGGAACCTTAAATATTACATTTAAGGATTTTGTAATTACTTAAACGCCTTAATTGAAATATCGCAATTCCTTCAAAAACCCATCTACAAACCAATTTCCTTTTAGTTACTATTTAAAAATTAAAAATTAATAAAAATTTATATTAAATCTTGAATTACTATTTAAAAAATAAAAATTAAAAAATTATATTAAATCCTAAAACACTAATAAAAATTAAAAAAATTAAAATATTTTATATTAAATCCCTAATTACTAAGTAAAAATAATAAAAATTTAAAATATTCTGTATTAAATCTTGAATTACTATTTAAAAAATAACAAAAATATTAAAAAATATTTTATATTAGATCCTGAATTACTTTTTAAAAAAAATAAAAATTTAAAACATAATATTTTAAAAAATAAAAATATTTTATATAGGTATTAGTTTTATTTTAGTTTGATAAAAATTTTTCTATTTTTGTAAGTGATGGAAATATATGTTTTAGAAAGGCATGTAAAGGGATTGGTTCCCTTAGTTGATGAGATTGATTCTATTTGTGAAGAAAGGTGGTCCAGTCAAAGTCATATGTACATTAAGTTAAATTCATATGTACATTTAGTTATAATCATATGTACATTCAATTATAATCATACACCTGCATAGTCTAATGCTTGAAAAGAGGAATCAACCTCTCAAGTTTATAAGCAAAACTGAGCATTTAGTACATCTACATAGAGCTGACCCTCCCATAAAGTAAACTAACTCCTTATAGCATTTTTTGCTCAAGAAGTCAATTCCTTTCTTTGAGGGGTCGGTTCACTTTCTTAATTTGTGCATTTTTTAGCTTATAAAATATATAAAAATATTTTATATTAAATCTCAAAACTACTATTTACAAAATTAAAAAAATTAAAAAATATTTTATATTAGATCCCGAGTTACTATTTGAAAGTAATGAAAAATTTTAAAAATATTTTATATTAAATCTTAAATTATTATTTAAAAATAAAAAAATTAAAAAGACTACATATGTTTTGGATTTAATTTAATTTGATAAAAATTATTCTATTTTGTGACTGCTGAAAATATACATGCTAGGAACGTAAGTGAAGGGATTGGTTCATTGAGTAATGGGGTTTGTTCTTTTTCTAAAAATGGATTGTTTCAATTAAAGTCATACGTACATTTAGTTATAATCTAATGCTTGAAAGAAGGAATCAATCCTCAAAGGAAAAGAACCAATCCCTCAAGCATATAGGCAAAATTGAGCATTTAGTACATCTACATGGAACCCACCCTTCCACAAATTAAACTGACTTCCTATAGCATTTTTGGCTTACGGAGTCAGTTTTTTTTCTCTGAGGGGTCGGTTCACTTTCTTAATTTATATATTTTGACTTAGAATATAAAAAAAATTACATTGAATCTCAAAATTACTATTTAAAAAATAAAATATTAAAACATATTTTATATTAAATCTTGAATTACTATTTAAAATAATAACAAATTAAAAAATATTTTACATATGTATTGGGTTTAATTTAATTTGATAAAAATTAGTCTATTTTGTGAGTGTTGGAGATATATGTGGTATGTGAAGGAATTAGTTCCCTTAGTGATAAGGTTGGCTTTCTTTTTAAAGAGGGGTTGGTTAGTTAAATTCACATGTATATTCAATTAAAATCATATGTAAATATTATTATAGTCATTTGTACATTCAATTATAGTCATACGCGTACATAGTCTAATGCTTGAAAGAAGGAACCAACCTCAAAGGAAAAGAACCAACCCTTCAAGCTTATAAGCAAAATTAAGCATTAGTAGATCTACATGTAACTGACCTCTCCATAAAGTGAAATAACTCTTTAATTTATGCATTCCTTTCCTAAGGAGTTGATTTATCCAAATAAGACAATATGTACCCACAGTGAAAACAAATAGAAAACTATTTTTATTTTAATTTAATTATAAAAATATATAAATATTAATATAAAATATTTTTATTTTTTATTTTTAAAATATTTAATTAGTAATTATTTTTAAAATATTTTTAAAATATAAATACTAATTTAAAATATTTAATTAGTAATTTGGATTTAATATAAAAATATTTATTTTTTATTTTATAAATAGTAATTCTAAATTTAATATAAAATATTTTTAATTTTTTATTATTTTTAAATGCTAATTCAAAATTTAGTATAAAATATTTTTATTTTTTTAAATAATTAGTCAAGATTTAGCATAAAATATTTTTCTAATTTTTATAAATTTTTAAATTAATTTAGGATTATTATTTTTAGGCTCGTCTTTATATTTGACTCAACCTCAGGTGGTCTTCATAAGAAAGTTAGGTTGGCACTTGATAGGTCTTTGATTGCCATGAAAATAACACTATTAAGGAATTAATCATTAGAAAAACAAATGAAAAAGAAAAAACAATCATCACTGTAACTTTCATACATAGAATTAGCAAGGGAGAATTTGAAAATCCATTGCATTGTGATTTTAATTTGATAATTTTAGTATTATATAATTAATTAAGATAAATATAACATAAAAAAATAGAATAAGATATAATATGAAAAAATAACAAAAAAAAACACAATTATATGGACACAATAAAATTTATATTACACAAATATTAATATATCAAAATTTTAAAAATTATGGTAATACATAAAAATTTAAAATATATATAAATACATGAATTTATAAATTAAGATGCTGATTGTCTAACTTCCATGTTGGTCAAGGAAATAGGTAACTAGGTAATTAAAAAATCCTTGTAAGTAAAACTAGATAACCCATTTTGTTCGAGCAGTATTCAAGGCATCAAATGTAATCGTTTAAGGCACCATTAGAGTCATTTGGATGAGCATGGATCGGTTCACCATTATTCCTACCTTATGTAAGAGGATCATAGAATCAAAAGTGCATAAACTTCACATTTTTGCACGTATTTGTTGACACATAGCCTTAATGTATAGATATAGGGCTTTCACTCCATCAAAATTCAAAAGTCCACAAGTTGTATCGATACAAATGAAGCTTATAAAGATACATTTGCTTAATGTATTGATATATAGGTCAAATGTATCGATATAAGGCTTTGCAGTAACTAAAATTCAATTTTTAGAGAAAATGTATCGATACATTCTAGAAATGTATCGATACAATCTTCATTGAATCGATACATTCTGAGTTTTTACCCAGATGTATCGATACAATATGCAATGTATCGATACATCTAGTAAAGAGTGCCTAGTTTATGGCATTTTTTAGCTTTTGCATCTATAAGTTAAAATTTTGATTTAGCCACGTGTTTAAACCAAAAATCATCCAAATTCATACCAAGCCTTATCATTGAACCTAGGATTGGACTTACTTGATTTTTGAAGCCCAAAACAATAAGCAAATGGGACAACTTTCATGAAATACATAGTTTTTTAAAGGGAAAGATTGGACTTCCCCATTTGCAAGTTGTATGAAGCAATCTGCTCCACCACTTTGGCTGCTAGAGCTAATGAAAACAAAGGTAACTAAGCATAGTACATGGACCTACCCCTATTGTACAATGGGAAAACTAAAAAATGTCATCATTTAGGCTCCTCAACATTGCCTAAACATCGATTTATAAAAGAGCCAACTTTGACTTAGTAAAAACGACACACATAGCATACTTAAAAAAAAACTTTTCATCTTCATAGCTATCCCAAGTAGCCCTCCAAAACCTCTTAAAAAAACCCTTATTTCCATATTTTCTTCACCACCAAACTCTTTTCTATCCATAGTATTGCCTCAAATCTCGTATTTGCTACTCTTTCTTACTTATTTATAACAAGTAAAGGGAAGAAAAGTGAGCCAAGAACCAAAAACACAGAAAAGCCATAGGAATCATAAAAATTACAACTTTGAGTGGACATGGAAAAGAGTTTTGCAAGTTTTTTTGGAATATTTCTGCACCCTTCTTTTTATTTCTTTGCATTTATACATATTTCATGACATCTTAGTTAATAAATCCCAATTGAACCATGACCTTTTTTGGAAAACATGCATTTTTAAGCTTGTTTTGATGTTATTTTGTGTTTATGATGCTTGATGTTGCTTGATGTCGCTATGCATTATTAGGTGCCATGACATTAGGAAAAAATTTTTTTGGGAAGGCATAAAATGCCTATAGTTCTTATTAAAGAAAAATATAAAATGAGACATCAAAGTCCATTTTTCATGGTGTCACCAAATCATTTAAATGAGTACATAGATCAATATCCCACTGTTTGTGACCAAGTTAAGGTAAATTGGGAAGCCACAGAAACGTGCGAGTTATATTGGTGCACAAGTATTGATACAAGGCCTGTACATAGGCAAAAACTTAAATATTCACATGTAGCATCTATACAAGAAGGTTTGGTATCGATACAAGCTCAGAGACTGGTTTGTGCCTTTTAGGATTTGTTCCAAGTGCTTGGACTGAAGTTTAGATTCTTGTACTGTTCAAGTCTATTTCAAAGTAATTCTATGAACTAAACCTACAGGCTTCACCCAAAAGCAATGTAGGATCCTTTGCATGGGCATCTTTTATTAAGTATTATCAATGGAAATGACTAACCATTATGCATTTATCCTTTGTGTTCATAGTTCTTGCCAACTTTTAGACCTTTCCCTACATATTTTCTGCCTATATTATTCTTTTCCATATTTTTATGTACCCGATGAAGGTGACATGAATGTTCATACTGAAATTTCAAATCTCAATTTTGAACATGATGAATGTTCATACTAAAATTTTGGAAATCAATTTTGAACAACCAATAGATGCTGGTGAGGTGGAGTTGGAAGAGAATGTTGAAGAGAACCTTATACTTGTAGACCTACTAAGACTAATTGAATAGGAAGAAAAATAGATATGCCTTATGAGGAACCCACCAAAATCATAAACCTTGGAACGAAAGAAAACCTAAAAAAAGTTAAAATCAAAACCTCTATAAAACCATTAACTTGAGCGAAACTAATAAATCCCTTCAAGAATATCAAGATGTGTTCGTCTGGTTCTACTAAGACATGCCTAGATTAGAAACCAACATTATGGTCCATAAACTTCCCCTCAAACCTAAGTGTAAGCCCATACAACAAAAGCTCAAAAGGATATAGCCTAAAATACTTTTAAAAATCAAAAAATAAGTAAAGAAACAATTTCAAGCAAGATTTCTCGAGGTAGCCAAATATCCTGAATGGGTAGGTAATATAGTCATAGTTCCAAAAAAGGATGGTAAAGTGAAAATGTGTATGGACTATAAGGACTTAAATCCAGCCAGCCTCAAAGATAATTTTCCTCTACCTCATATTGATACCTTAATAGAAACACTGCCAAAAATGCACTATTTTTCTTCATGGATGGGTATTCGAGCTATAATCAAATCAAAATGGCAGCTGAAGACATGGAAAAGACCACACGTGTAACCATGCGGGGGACTTTATGCTATGAAGTGATGCCCTTTGGGCTCATGAATGCCAGAACAACCTATTAAAGGGTGATGGTAACATTTTTACATGACCTTATGCATAAAGAAATAAAAGTTTATATGGATGATACGATCGTGAAATCGCCAAGAAGAGTGAACACATTGCCAACCAATGAAAACTCTTTAAACGGCTATGCAAATACTTACTTAAGTTGAATCTTGCGAAATGCACATTTAGTGTCACATCCGGTAAACTGTTAGGCTTTATTATGAGTAAGAAAGGAATAAAAGTTGATACCAACAAGGTCAAGGCCATCCAAAATTTGCTGCAACCTCAAACTTAAAAAGAAGTGAAAAGCCTTTTGGGAAGGTTAAATTGCATAGCATGATTCATATCTTAGTTGACAAACAAATATGATCCAATCTTTTAGTTGCTTTGAAAACTGAAGAGTGGAATGAAGAATGCCAAAATGCTTTCAAGAAGGTTAAACATTACCTTTTGAACCCTTCAGTACTTGTGACACCAATGCCCAGCTAATTGCTAATATTGTATCTATTAGTTTTTGACAAGTTAATTAGCTGTGTATTGGGTCAACACGATGAGTAAGGTGAAAAGGAATGGGCTATTTACTACTTGAGCAAGAAGTTCACAAAATATGAAAGTAATTATTCATTTATAGAGAAGTAATGTTGTGCTCTAACTTGGACGGCCCGAAGGTTAAGACAATAGATGCAGTACCACACTACATGGCTAATCGCTAAACTTAATCCTATCAAGTATTGTCCAATGCCCCCACCTTGTTAGGGAGGTTAGCCAGATGGCAAGTCCTACTTTCCAAGTATAACATTCTGTATGTAAATCAGAAAGCCATAAAAATAGCATAATAGCGAAGTTCTTGGCAAGCTAAGCAATCAAAGGCTCTCAGCCTTTAGACTATGATTTTTTAATGAAGATTTATTATGCATATTTGAGGCAAAAAATGTTGTCGAGTACAGTTTATCTTGGAAATTGTACTTCCATAGAGCTTCAAATGCGTTAAGGCATGGAATTGGGGCAATTCTTATCTCGCATGATGGAAACCACTACCTTTTTACTGCAAGGTTAAACTTTGATTGTACCAACAATATAGCTGAATATGAGGCCTGTGTCATGGGACTCTAAACAGCCATTGAAAGGGGCATTCAAACGCTGTAAGTATTTGGAGATTCAGTCTTTGTCAATTACCAACTAAAAGGAGAATGGCAAATGCATGATGCTAAACTGATAAACTATAGGAATCTGATCTTAGAACTTTGAAAAGAGTTTGATGATATTAGTTTTCAACATCTACCTCGAGAAGAGAATCAAATTACTGACAGCTAAGCCAACTTATCATCCATGTTCAAAGTCAATCGAGAATCAGACGTTGCTCCTACTTAGATGAGTATCTATATAGCCCTAACAAATTATCAGAATGTCAAAAAAAAGAATGATAGTTTGCCATGGTATCATGACATCTTTCAGTACATCAAAGATCAATAATACCCAAAATACAGCACCAAAACTGATAAGAGAACAGTCTAACGATTAACCATAAGTTTCATTTTGGATGGTTGGATTTTGTACAAGAAAGGCTAGGATCAGGTGCTACTCTAATTTGTGGATTCCTTCGAAGCTAAAAGTATACTTGAAGAAGTTCACAAAAGAATTTGCAGTACACATGCTAATGGATACCGAATGGCAAAGCAAGTTATATGATTAGGATACTATTGATTGACCCTTGAAAGGGATTACATTAATTATTCTCGAAAGTGCCACAAATGTCAAATCTACGTTGACAAAATCCATGTCGCACTGACACCTTTACATGTTATGATAGATCTAAGGCCTTTTTCTATATGGAGCATGGACATGATTAGACCGATTACCCCTAAAGCTTCTAATGGGCATCACTTCATTTTGGTTGCTATCGATTATTTCACAAAGTGGGTAGAGGCAGTTTTATATGCCAATGCACTAGATCAGTTGTATGCAAATTTATGAAATGAGACATCATTTGTAGATATGATCTTCTTAAACAAATCATTACTGATAATGCACGCAACCTAAAAAACAAAATGATGTAAACTGCCTACTTTCAGTTTAAGATTCAACATTGAAACTTTTTCCCATATCGATTGAAAATGAATAGGGCAGTTGAAGCAACTAATAAGAATATCAAAAAGATAGTTAAAAAGATAGTTGCAATGTACAAAGATTGGCATGAAAAGCTATCTTATGCATTACATGCCTATCGCACAGTACTACAAACATCCATATTTGCACCCCCTTCTCCTCGATCTACAGCATGAAAGCTATCCTACCAATCGAAGTTGAAATCCTTTCACTCAAAATTTTGATGGAATCACAACTTGAAGAGGCTAAATGGGTTAAAAGCTGATATGAGTAGCTCAATTGCATTAAAGAGAAAAGAATTATAGCCATTTATTATTGGCATTTGTATCAAAAGTGCATAATAAGGGCCCATAGCAAAAAAGTCCATCTTAACCAGTTTCGAGAAGGTGACTTGGTATTCAAACAAATCCTCTCGATCCATAAAGATGCTCAACAAAAATAGACCCAAAATTAAAAAGCACCGTACGTGGGTAAAGCACGTATTCTTCGAAAAAGCCTTAATCTTAACCGAGATGGATGGTAGCAGCCTACCTAACCCTATGAACTCTGATTCTATTAAGAAATACTATGCCTAAATGGACTTTAGGATGAAAACCTAAAAGGGCATCCCATTAGTCCTTTGCCTTCAACTCTAAATAAAACACAAACAAACAAAAAATAACAAAAAAAAAGAAAAAAAGATGAAAGAAAAAGAGAACCAGCTTAAGTTGAAAACCTAAAAGGGCGGCTTAAGTGACCAGACCCCTTCACTTAAACCAAGCCAAGCCCAAACCATCACCAGCCCAAAACCCATTTTCCCTACATTCACAGCACTGATCAAGATGCCAAATCCTAACTTAATCCATTTGTTCTATGCTAACCAACCCTATCAAATCTCATCCATACCTATACCCAAAAAAATGGAACCTACCTAACTTTGAGGTCTCTATCGCACTATGGGGCAATCTGAGGAATTTTCTTGTAACTTAGCTAACACCACAAGGATTAATTACTTGAAAAAAAATTTTGAAAGCACTCAGTGAAAGATTCATGTCATAAGCATCAGGGGCCAATTGACTAGGAATTCTTTTTCTTTGTATTTTAAAATATTTCTCATAGCTTGGACCTTTTTTCTTTAAATGAAATACAATTACTTGATTTATTACAAAATCTTTTCATAACCTTGTAGTCTCTGTTGCATCATGTTTATTATTTAATTGATAATGCTTGGTAAATGAACAAAACTGATAATAAGATTTCCTATCATTACTTGGAAAGACAGAACTTTGCAAGAATTTTTGTTTCATGTCTAAAGACTAAGAATGAACTTTTGGGGCCATAATCAGTTTAAACTTGGGAACCCACCTCCTAAAAACATGCATAAAATCTCTTTCCAATAAACTTAGGCCTCAAGATAAAGGGCCAAAGTTCTTTTCAAACTGTCATCCTAAATTGAAATTTAGAACAGCCCAACCAGACCACCAAAGACACCTTTTAAATCATAATTAATAAAGTGGAATCCTTCATACGCACCAAATTCAATTCAACAAAAGTTCCCATGCATCAGCTGTCTAAACTCAATTTCATCCTTCCACATTCATGAACATCGTGTACCTTCAAAAATAGCTTTTACATTCAAAGCCTTTAGAAATCTGAAGCAAGATTAACAAACCCCGAGCAAAAGGCCAGTTCACTAAACTTAAGAAAGAGCACATAGCCGAAGAAGGCCAAAACCAACCATTGGATTAGGCTTTTAAAGTCATTATCCTTGCCTAGCTTGCATCCCTATTCATTTGCAGCATTTAGCATCCAACAAGTATTGGCTCTTGTATACAAAAGTTCAATTTGTAGGAAACCTAAGGTATAATTTCTTGATTTTGAAAGACCCTAAAATGCCTTAAATAAGTATCTCTAACCTTACAAGCTCTTTGAAAATCACCCAAAAGAGGTATTTAAATTTATTTCCTTCCAGTTCTTAAAGAGTAGAACGCTTATTAAAGCCCACATAAGCTGATGGCACCTATCTACATTATTCCTCAAAGAGCAGGACACCTTTCCTTGCCTATCTTAAAGCCTACACAAGCTGGTTGCACTTGTCTAACTCAGTTTACAAAGAGCTGGATGCTTATCAAAGCCCACACAAGCTGGTGGCACCTATCTACCTTAGTCCACAAAGAGTTAGACACTTATAGAGTCAAAGTGTATGCAAGCTAGTGGCACTTGTCTACCTTAATCCACAAAGAATTAGACATTTATCAAAGCCCACACAAGCTAGTAGCACTTACCTACCTCAGTCCACAAAGAGCTGTACACTTATCGAGTCAAAGGCCACATAAACTAGTAACACCTGTCTACCTTAGTCCATAAAAAGGTGGACATCTTTTTTCACCCACCTCAAAGCACACAAAAGCTAGTTGCACCAATCTACCTTAGTTAACCAAGAGTTGAACTTTTTTTTGTACTTAACTCAAAGCCCACACAACCTGATGGCATTTGTTTGGGTTTAAACCCAAAAAATAACCTAGTAAAGAGGTCAAACCCTGCAAAACTCATTAAAATTTTCTTTTCTGCAAGTATATTCAACCCATCTCGACGTGATACTAAATAACTCTGTACTTCTCTACAAGCACACGAAACCATCATCCTACCCAAAAAAATGGCGTCTGTTTGTCTTTGCCCTATTCCTAATACTTAGCAATGGCTAAAGAGAGGCAGCTGTAGACACCTCATTTTGTGAAGGCCCATTTTGTACCCCAAGGCTAATTGAAAGATGATAAAATTAGAAAATAAAAATAAAAATAAAGGGATGACTGCCGGGTGCCGTGTCGCTAGGTCTTATAAAAAATAAAAAATTTTCTAGAAAAGTATAAAATGCTTATAGGTCGTATTAAAAAAATATAAAATAAGGCATCAAAGGCCATTTTTCATGGTGTCAGCAAATGCATTCAGATGAGTAAATAGATTAATTTCTTACTATTTTTGATGAAGTTGAGGTAAATCAAGAAGCCATAGGTATATACAAGTTATATTAGTGCACAAGTATTGATACAAGGCCTTTATGTTGCCAAAAACTTGAATTTTCACATTTATTATCAATACAAGAGGTATGGTATCGATGCCTAAGGTGTGGTATCGATAACTAGCATGTTCGTATCAATACGACCTTGGTAGTAGCTAAAGTTATGATTTTTGGCAAAATGTATCCATACACAAGCGTGAATATCGATACAAATCCATGGAGCATCGATATAGGCCTTTAAGTCTCGAGACTGGAAACATTTTTTGCCCTTAGTATCAATACATGCCTCATTGTATCGATACTCATGGGTAAAAATGGCCTTGTGTATTGATACAACATGTTTTGTATCGTTACATCAAGGCATTTTTGCCTACTTTGGACCATTTTTTAGCCATTGAAAATCTGATTCAAAAATGTTTTTTGCACCAAGAAATTGTCATAAAACATTGTAAACCTTGACTTTGGACTTATGATCAGATTTAAACCAATTTTGAGAGCCCCAATAGCTAAGGACAAGGGTCACTTTCATAAAATATATGATTGTAAGAAGGCATGGCAGGCATATCTCTAACTGTAGGCTATCGTAGCTTTTCTGTTTACTTGCACAGCATGCTAGAACCAATAAGAAGAAAATCAACTAAGCATGGTAGTTGAAGATGGCCCCTACTCTAGGAATGAAAAATAAAAAATGTGCTTGCATTGTCTCTTAAAGGCATTGGCTGAGCATTGAATTTAAAGGGACTTCTAGCTACCTTAGATGACCTTTAATAATCTAAGAATAGACTCCATCCATTCTTAAAAGTCCTCTAAGCAATCCCTAGTCCCAAACTCTCCGAAAAACATTGTTCTATTGCCTTTCACCCTCAAACATCTTCCATCCATGGCTCCCTCAAACACCACCAGAAAACCTAAAAAAAATCAACCTTTTCACACACTTTCAATCTCAAAACACCCCACCAACAACCATATTACCAGAAAGTTTCTTCGTTTCATCCTTTTTGTTGCTAAATAATAGCAAAGAGTGAAGGAACTGAGCTTAAATCAGTGGTTTAAAAAGGAAGAAAGAGTTCCAGCTTTTTTGGTATTTTTCTACCTTTTTTCATAAATTTTCTGTTTTTATCATCCACTTCATTTTAGTAAGCCCTTCATGCTACCATGACCCTCCTAAGACTCTCATGCATTATTGTTGCCTTGGTTGTGGTAGTTTTAGGATCTTGAGGACCCTTTTGATACCTTGATGCCATTGAATCAACTGAGTTGCATCGGCTCCCCTTTAATAATTAATGCTTTTACCATCTTTTTTTTTTGTAAAATATAGTGCAATGAAACCTAGAAAAAATTGCTTAAAAACTTCATTGAAACTTTAGGTAAAATTGC
The DNA here is from genome assembly GCA_038381775.1 of Adansonia rubrostipa. NCBI lineage: Eukaryota > Viridiplantae > Streptophyta > Magnoliopsida > Malvales > Malvaceae > Adansonia > Adansonia rubrostipa. The sequence goes on along the minus strand of JBBYHM010369082.1, from coordinate 3,397 downwards.
TTGATATCTTGGGTTTATGTCCAAAGATAGCTTGAAATCTTAGGTAAATGAAGGCAAGACTTTGAATAGTAGATTTCAAAACCCTAATTGCCTTCACTAAGATAATTTTGTGAGTTGTCGGTTTTGAAAGAAAAATGAAAGGGTTTTCAGATTTCCAAACCTAATCTTGATTCCTTTTTTTCTGTTAACGTAGGCAAAATTGACATTTTGCTTAATTTTTTAATGGTGTTATAATGAATTTAGACAGAATGAAAATATAGGAAAGGTAAATGTTAGTTTTTAAAGCACAGTGAACAAAGTGTTACTAGCTGAAACTTCAAAGGTTTTATACTTTACCCAAGAAATTATAATTGACTTTAATATTTAACTATGATGTTAAACAAGCATCGCTTAGGATAGTTTTTTTTAACATTTTATAAAAAGAAAATTTAAAGAATAAATAATTGTATAATAATTTATAGTTAATTTTTTATTTGTATGTTTGTTGTAAGAGTAAAATTTTTATAAATAATTAGGTTTAGAAGATTTAATTTTTCTATATCTTAATATATTATAATATAAATATAATCATATGATAAACAAAAATAGATATACATGTTAAAATTTATATAAAATATATTATTAACATATCAAAATTTATATAAATATATAATTACTTGATTATAGTTATAACATGAAAAAGTAATACGAAATTACAAAACACTCACACCACGACATGTGCTACATTGAAAATTACTTGAATGGTGTCAATTAGACACGAAAATTTCAAAAATAGAATGATTATGCAAAATAAACACATTGAAAAATAATTAAGGTATGACACGACACAAAAATAATATGAATATGGCATGAATATACAAACATGTCAACATCTATATAAAACACACTATTAAATTGTCAAAATTTATAAAAATATATACTATCTTTAATACAATTATGATCACATGAAAAAATAAATCGAACATGACAATATGTGATATAAAAATGAGAGTTATTTGAATAATATCATTAGACTTAACAATTTTATACAAACAAAAAATAATTAAAATATGATAAAATACAAAAAAATGATATAAATACACAAACATATTAAAATCTATAGAAAATGAATTATGGTGTGAAAATTAATATAAATATATGCTATCTTAAAGTAAAATTATAACTCAAAAAATAATACAAACACAACATAAATATATAAAAATATCCATAAAAATAAAAATATGAGCAAAGGAAGCAATCCTCTTGATCTCAAATTTAGGGGGATTGCTTTAATCTCTTCTTTCAAAAATTCTAAAGATTGTTATTGTTGTATATATTACATATTTTAATCTTATTTAAAGTATTTTTATATAAATTTTGATACATTAATAATTTTTATTATATAAATTTTGAAATATTAATATATTTTTTCATTTTCATATCGATTACTTCTTATGTTTAATTATTTTTTTATTATATTCGTGTCATTTAATTTTAGTTATAACGCTACAAAGTTATTTCTTATTTATTGTAATGACAATGAATTGTAAGTAATTTATAATTTAGTAATCAATTTGTAATTCTCCACAAAACGCCATGTGTCAACTTAATACTAAATTCCTTGAGATAACTTTATTATTGCAGGAACACCAGCTTTTCACGGGTTTTATTTCTTTTATAGTTTTTAATTATCAATTAAAAGTTTATTTTAAAATAAATTTTATTAAATAATAATTATTGTTTAAATTTTATATTTGAAATCAAGTATGGACTCTAAATTTATCTAAAAGTTAACGTTTGAGTTAATCTCCTTAAATATATTAATTGAAAATAAAATAAATAAATATATTTTTAAAATTTTTTAAGTGAGTAAGTTATATATAAATTTTAAATCGATGTATTAATTAATAAATAGATCAATCTTCTAAATATAACATTTAAAAATAAAATAAAACAATTAATTTTTAATACTTTTTGCTCAATGGGTCTCTTATGGAGCCTAAATTTAGGCGGGAGTCACATGCTAACTAAATATTTTAAATATATTATTTAAAAATTAAATTAAAATAAAAACTTAAATCCAAAAAATCCAAAATAATTTATTACCAATGGATTAGGTAAAGTCCCTAAATTATTTCATGTGAATTTCAAAATAATAATATTTTCACTCAATATATTGAGAATAGTTAATAAAATTATTGTAACATATTTAATATAATGTTACTGCCATAGATAGTAAATTAGCTAAACTTAAAAGAGTAACTCTGGTTAAAAAAATATTTCTAATATAAGAAAATAAGTTTCTTAAAATTTACAATAAAGCTTCAATAAACAGGTGAAATTGACAAGTGTTAATCCATAATAATAGCATATAACTTATAATTATTTTGGTATTGTTAGATCTTATAGACTAGACATAAAAATATAGTACGTGCATGATACATTTTAATTATATATAAATTTTTTATAATCATTTTTTGTATTAATTGTATCAATAAATTTTTGACATGATAAATTTTGTATCATAAACATATAAAACTTACATAACACATCACTTATTGTAAATATTTAAATGTGTTAAAACGTATTGGGTAACATATTTAAAATACAGTAATTTGATATGTCTTGAACTTGTTAACATATTTAACATGTTAATTTATGTATAAAACACATTTACTTTTTATTATAATCATATAACACATATAAATTATAAACATTATTATAAAGTTTTTAAATATTTATTTTAATGTAGCTTTACTTGGTTTAGTTAGCAGTGATAATATGATTGTTAAGATAGAAAAATAAGTAAAGCAAATTTAATTTTTTTATAATATATATATAATTTTAATAAAAAATTAATTTAATTAGTATAAATATTATTATATGAATAATATATTATTACTTTATAAATTAATTATAATTTTAAAAAAATTAATTTTATAAAAATAAATTCATATTATAAGTATGTTATTTATGTTATTTAACTTTTTTACGTCATTCGTATCATTATCATACAATATTGTATTAAATTTCAATATATTAATCATATTATTTCACATCTAACATAAAAAATATTAATTTATTTATTTTCACTAAATTTATATTTTATTTTATTATATTATATAAAAATAAAATACTATATAAAATATATCATTATAAGACGAGTTATCAATCATAATTATTTTGATTCATACCGAGTAAATAAAAAAAATTGAAAGCAAAATATTCGGCTTTTTTATGTAAATAATACATAATTTTTTTTTATTTATCAAAATAAGCCAGAATCAGATTATTTACCGAAATAGGCCAATTTTTCAATTTAATTGAGAAATCGCCATATTAGATGACGATTTCTCAATTAAATTTACCTCAATTATAATTTCGGTGCAATTCCGGCCGCCGGAGGTAAGGCAATTGG
>JBBYHM010369071.1:0-11318 GCA_038381775.1 Adansonia rubrostipa | reverse complement strand
AAAAATGTATCGAATGAATAATGAAACCTGTATGATCTAGCTTTAATGGAGTCCAAATAATAATAATAATAATAATAATAATAATAATAATAATAAAAGAAAATCAAATAAGAAGAAAATTCTTAAAAATCTCCTCCCTAAAAGTAGAAGCATTCGGTGGTGATGGAGCAAAGCAAGGCTGTTCACTTGGTGTGGAAAGCTATGGGGATAACAAAAATACATTTATGTCCCAATATCATGTATCATACATTTTATCCAGATTTTAAAGTTAGTATCAGATATAGATATGATCAAATTTTTAATTTTTTTTATATATTTAGAAGATTATACTTTCATATTAATATTCAAATATATATCAAACATAAGTATTAAATACAGATTTTAAAAAAAATAAAAAATTCTAAAAACATATAAGATCATACATGGAATATAGGATATATATGATAATAATTAAGTGTTCTTCATCTCATTTGCTTTTATATTATATATAATATATAACCATAAATTTGTATGTTGCATTCGGAGGCTTGTCTTTAGTTTTGTTCATATTAAATTGTCTCGAAGGCCGAAGGGGGTTAAAGCAAAGCTGGAAATGATGATTCTACTCATATTATTATTCTTTCGAAATGATTTTAATAATATGGCTAACCTTTACAAACGCCAAACTACATAGGCATAGCTCCCAATCTTTTCATGAAAAGAAGAGACCCTTCATTGGAAATTCAAGGTCGAACCTCAATGGCAATGCACATGCTATGACTTCCCCCCCCCCCCCCCCGCTCTCTCTCTCTCCCTCCCCTTCACCATCAAACTTTTTACACTCATCAACGCCACCAAGTGGGGTGGTGGGGGCTAAGCTCATTACTAGTTCCCAACTCAAATATTTTTTTTTTTTAAATCACAAAGTTGTACTTTGAAAAAAGGCCTATTCCGGGAAAGTACAACTACAAATAAACAAACCCTAAAATATAATCTAAAAGAGGCTTTCAACAACTAATCACCATCATAATCACCATATAAAAGCAACAAAAAGGCTCCTTAATTATGAGAAGGGCATGCGTAATCAACCTCACCACGTAGCTTGGCCTGAATGAAACATTTACTAGGTTCTTTGTATAACCAAAAAAAATGTGTATTCGTGCTTTGAACCTCTAGATTATCCTAGTACTCCACATCTTTACCATGCATAAAGAATATTCTCTCCCCTGTTACATTCTGACATACATATCATAATTCATCCTACTTCGCAGTGTACTCCGCAGTTGCTTTATGCGTGTGAGATATATATACATATTATATATGTACTTTATAACCTTCTTCTTTAAACTAATTTGGAGACCATTTTTAATTTTTTGCAAGATTTGAATCATTAATGTTTAAGGCTTCGTAGCTAAGCCTCGTTGTAGTTCAAGGGTATAGATAAGTTTATAGTGGGATAAACCCGAGTTACTATTGTAAAAATTGTGTTTTGCCTTCTCAAATTTGATATTCCCGATCTTAATCGACCGTGGAAGCCGTAGGCTTAGACACAAATTGATAAAGAAGTGTGCGTGTGTGTGTATATAATTTCACAAAACCTACGACCGTGGAGTGGTGAAGTGATTGAGAAGATTTTTTGGGCGGAGGGAAAGTTTTGGAAAGTGGTGTGGAAATTATAAAACAAATTATACGACAGGGAGCGGGTTCGACAAATGGCACAAGGGTGAAGTGGATGACGGTTGGCATAATGGGCTTTGTGGGTCGAAACAGCCTTACAAGTCGCAATCCCAAGGCTAATAGAGAGGGGGCTATAGTGATAGTTTGTGAGGGCCCTACTCCGCAACTTGGCTCATCCACTCCACGTGGGAATCATCGCCCCATAATCAGCAGCACCCTCCCTCTGCCATTTGAGCTTTGAGGAAGAAACTCCTTTAAAGTGGGTCCATAGAATCAGATGAGGATTGTTATGTCATTTTCTTTGCTCCCTAATTCTACTTCTAATCTCTCTGCGTCATCTTTGGTTTAGTTTTAACTAATTTTACCTCAAATAATACAACATAAAATACCTTTAAATCCTCCATTCAACGACCTTTTTTTCGTAACTTTCGATTCCTTAAATGCATTTTTTAAACTAATAACACTAAAAACATCACAATCCTTTTCTTTTCTTGATATAATAAATCCAATCAAATTTCACTTGCTATTAAGTTAGTGAAACATATACAATAATATGGAATGTCAAGCTTGCTATGAAATCAACGTGCACATTGGATGTTGGACATTAAAATCATTGAAACTCTATGTTGCCATTGGTAACTTGCTTCTCTTCTCAATATTTGCTTATTTTATGTCAACTTCTTGGTAGAATAAAAAAAATTAAGTTACCCATTGTCATATTGATTTGACACTTGGCCCTTTTAAACAGCATTAATTCTTGAATGTCATCACGTGGTCCTTTCACGTCAGCTCCCTTATTTAAGCACCCCCACCCCACTTACTCCCCCTCCAAACCAAAAACAAATCAAATCTCTGCGCAATAAACATCAAATTACATCATCTTTTTTTCTCTCTTTGAACTCTATTTTTGTGTTCACCAATACTCAAACAAACTTCTCTTTGACACCCTTTAGCCAAACTTTAAATAACATCAAACAAAGAATTTCAGGTTTCTCTCCTGCGTTTTCGGAAACCAGACTTAATTTTCTTTCAAAATGGAGAACTTGTTCCGCCTTGTTGATCAGGATCAAGATTTCTTTCAACGTAAATGGACTTTGGTCAATGGTCCATTGATAGTTGGTGCCGGACCATCAGGGCTAGCCACTGCTGCTTGCCTTAGAGAACAAGGGGTGCCTTTTGTTGTGCTTGAAAGAGCTGAATGCATAGCATTTTTGTGGCAAAAACGCACCTATGACAGGCTAAAGCTTCACCTTCCCAAACAATTCTGCCAACTCCCTAAACTACCTTTCCCCGAGGATTTTCCTGAGTACCCAACAAAGAGACAGTTCATTGAATACCTTGAATCATATGCTAAGCGTTTTGATATCAACCCAAAGTTCAATGAGTGTGTTCAGTCAGCTAGATATGATGAGACCAGTGGCTTCTGGAGGGTTAAGACCGTTGTTACGAGTGGCTCAAACAAGACTGAGTTTGAATACATCTGCCGATGGCTTGTGGTGGCCACGGGTGAAAATGCCGAGTGTGTGGTGCCTGATATTGAAGGATTGGGTGAGTTTGGTGGTGAAGTTATCCATGCTTGTGAGTACAAGTCTGGTGAAAAATTCCGGGGCCAGAAAGTACTAGTTGTAGGATGTGGCAACTCCGGCATGGAAGTTTCTCTTGATCTTTCCAACCACAATGCTTCACCTTCAATGGTGGTGCGCAGCTCGGTAAGCCATCAGCACGTACCTTCTCAGATAATCTTTAAACGAGAAATATAAATATAACCCATGAGATTAAATTTAATTGGAGGTTTTTGTTTAATTTTCATTTTAACAGGTTCATGTCTTGCCAAGAGAAATTTGTGGGAAATCAACTTTTGAATTAGCTGTTTTGATGTTGAAATGGCTGCCCCTGTGGCTTGTTGACAAGCTTCTGTTGATCTTGGCCTGGTTGGTGCTCGGAAACATTGAGAATTATGGACTGAAAAGGCCATCAATGGGTCCATTGGAACTCAAGAACACTAAAGGAAAAACTCCTGTATTGGATATTGGTGCATTGGAGAAAATCAGATCACGTGACATTAATGTTGTCCCTGGAATCAAGCGTTTCTCACGTGGACAAGTTGAGCTTGTTAATGGCGAAAAACTTGATATAGACTCAGTTGTTTTAGCTACCGGATACCGCAGCAATGTTCCCTCATGGCTTCAGGTGAGAAAATGTTCTAAACTTCTAAAGTTCAACTCTTGAACTTTTTTTTTTTTAACTGAAAAATATCAGATTATGATTTGTCCTATTCCCTCAAACAATAGACATCAATCATTTTTTTAAAGGGAAAAAACTGTTTTTTTTTTTTTAAAGAAACTTCTACAGATTTTATTCTGAATTTTCTATCTTTGACAAATATAGAGTTTGGGACAAAATTAAACTAATGTTGCTTTGGTTACATGATGAAACAGGAAGGTGAATTCTTCTCCAAAAATGGGTTCCCAAAGGCTCCATTCCCACATGGTTGGAAAGGCAATGCTGGACTGTATGCAGTTGGGTTCACAAGGAGAGGGCTCTCTGGTGCTTCCTCAGATGCCATTAAGATTGCACAAGACATTGGCAAGGTCTGGAAACAAGAAATTAAGCAGCAAAAAAGGAGAACTATAGCTTGCCATAGAAGATGCATTTCACAGTTCTAAAACAACCCCCCCCCCCCCAAAAAAAAAAGTATTTCAGCAGCAGCTAGTACATTCCCTTTGTTCCTTTGTTTATTTCTTTTTTATGGTGTAGAAGTAAAAATATACCGTAAAAAAAAGGTAGCAAAAGCTAACGGAGCCCTCTCCAGACCAAAGACCCAAGCTTTTTATTTCTTTGGGCATATTGTCAACTGAGATGATGAGGCTCTTTTTTTTTTTTTACTTTCCTTTCTTTTCTTTTCTTTTCATTAGAGTGTTTGTATCATACTTCAATAGTCACGTTAAATGATACAGTTTCCCTTTCTATTCCATCATTGCTCTGTCGTTTTTTTCTTTTTTTTGGTTGATTGGTTTCAAGATTTTATTCATCTCACAGTTAACAGTTAGTAAAGCCTCAATCTGAAACAGTAAAAGTTGACACTGATACTTGAATCATTGAATCTGCTTCCTCTAAACAGTTTAGACATGAAATCCCATTTTTTATCAATGATTCTCTTTGGTTCTTCCTACTTGAGTTCTGGAACATAAGCTTCACAAATTAAATTGATCAAATCTTGGGTTTGGACCAATATTTTTTCTCCTACCAATCTCCCTTGGAAGGTACATTACACATGCAAATATGCTTACAAATAACTATTTAATGAAGATATAGGCCCACTTGATTCAATGTTTCAGATTTGGAAGTTGCCCTTAAACGTCCAATCAGAGATGGGTTAGGACCGCTGGTAATGAGGGACGATGGAACAACTACCACCCATTACCACCTTTGAGGTTAGCCAAACTCCAAGATGGGCTGTACATTACTATTCCCTTAAATATATTATTATCTTTTACATTGATCAACATACTATAATAATCTTAGGCTTAAAAGTCCGGTATTGTCTTGCACATGGACAGAGCATAGCAAAGCTCTAATGACAAAATTGCAGTTGGATCTTTTTCTGTAAAACATAGACATGGGTAATGAGAATTAATTAATTCATGAGTTTTTATGTCCCTGATCATCTGTTCCAATGTATTAACTTACAGTAATCTTTTAACTTCAAAGCATAAGGATACAGTTATGTATACCACATATCATGTACATATGTCTGGAACTTGTTAGAACGAGAGGAAAATTAACCGGTTGCCGCTACTTGCATTGACGCTGATTTAAGCCTTCGGAAAATTCGTGCTAGCACTATATTCAGTCTCTTGGAAAATATCGGATGAATGGAGTACCGACAGGAAACGATGGTTTAAAACTAAACTGAATGGAATTATTGCAGCCGATGGCTTCATGGTTCATGCTTTGCAGCTGAGAGTACCTTTCAGCAAAGAGGTTTTAATTTAGAATCCAACAACAAGCTCACCAATTGAGAGGAGCAACTCGAGAGAGCAATAATTCCAAGAGATAAAATCCACAGAAAGTAATGTCCATTGACACCATTAAGTTGGAAACTTCAAAACTAAGTGTAAGCCATGGGTCCTTTCTCTTCACATATTCCCGCATATAGAACATAGAAACAGCCCACATGTTTTTTTTTTTTCAATTAAGACACCGATTCAGAAATTACAAGAGGGGGCTTTGAGAAATTCAATGACTCATCTGTTCCACTTATTACCTTCACAGCAGCAGCAACTGATCAGTTGTTGTTGCTTTCCATTTTTTTTGGCCCAAACCCTGACTCCATTTAACAGCTGAAAACATCTGTCCTTAATTTCCCCTAGTTAATCTACATATTTTAGGGTTCTGGCTTACCTATTATACTATTATAGTTGATCGTTAGGCATAGACTCAGTCGGTTTCTATCCCAAAGCAACATTATATATATATAATTCTGTTCTTTTTTTAATCCTTTTTATCTATGATACGAAAAAAGATAATTTCATTCATTCATGAAAAGCAAAAGGTTTTTGTCTTAAATTAAAAACAGTTATGCCATTTGGAGAGGGCTCAGTTCCTTAGATTCTAAACGATTCTGATAGGTGCTTCCCTTCACATATTTGCACGTATCTGCGGACAAAGTTTTGGTTGGAACAAGAAATATTGCAACATTCTTTACCATTAATGTTTGCAAAAAACTAAGCTTAGCAGGTGCTCTAATCTTGCATTGGAATTATGTTAATCGTATCCGCATAGCGGTTCGAATTGAAACCAAAACAGTGGTTATGTTTGAGGACCAAAAATTCTTCAGCGTTCAGCATGATGGATCCTCAACCAGCATTTTGGCAGTAAGAATGACGTCAGCTGTAAAGCAGTACCTGGACCTAGAAGCATTTATTAACCACGCAGGCGTGGAGTTAATAATTCTTATGTCCGTTGCCGAGGCCCGAGGGAGTAATTTTCCAGATCTCTAATCAGTAATGGGCTTCATTTTATCGAATCTTGTAGCAAGATATGACACTAAAACGCTTCAAGGCAAAGTGATTATTCTATTGTGAATATTTGAATTTATTATGAAAATATTATCATTTTGAAATATATTATCAAATACCGTTGTTTTTTTGTATAATTAAATAACGTATGAGTACTTTATATAAAAAAAACAATAGCATATTTACATTAGAAAGTATTCGTGCTTTGTATAAAAAATGACAAAAGCAATAATATTTTAATAATATGTTTCAAAACAATGGTATTTTGACAAGAAATTTAAATATGAACGGTTGAATGATCAAAAGGCCAACGTTTCAAAGGGCATGGAATTCATTCGAAGGATGTCAGAGTTTAATAACGTTTTTCAGATGATTCAAACATAGGTAGGAAATTAAAGCAGACAAGAAATCACAGGGAGATGACAATATGTTATATGATACACGTACCTTGTTTTTGGCACAAACAAGGTTTAATAAGCTAGAGATGGGAAGGCAATATGATCTGAATACCAAAACTTATAAATGCTACAATGACTCATTTAACTTCTTCAATCTCATCCAATGCATAGTTGTTTGTAGATACATTAGCGTAATTAACTTTGTTGAACCGAACCACAACTGGGTACCGGGTCTTGGGGTCCTGTACAAAACGAACATGATCAAACTGGAAAAAGTTAGATCGTTTCTTGAAAGAAACATGAACATGATGCTAGAGGGAGAGAGACGGAGAGAGGGTGACCTGGTCGACTGCAACAACTGATCCATAGCTGTTGTACCAGTAGGACTCCCTCCTAAGAATCTTGACCTATGAGGTGAAAAGCAATATAAAGTTGGTTCAAAAATATAACTCAACAAAAGGCAGATTCCTTCTTTAATGATCAAGCTTAGCAAGGATGGGTATGTATGAATATGATCATTTACAAGCATATATATCTTAAAGTTACGCAGCACAAAGTTGGCTAACGTGTGATCTTACTGTAAAGTTTATCTTTCAGCATCAGACATATAAGATACGATGGGGTTATTGAGTGCTGATGATTATAAGGCTGTAGAGCTAACCTTGGTGCCTCTTTTTGGTCCAATTGGTGCTGGCTTAGGCTTAGGCTTAGGGGCTTCACTTCCTTCTGGTGGTTCAGTGGTGGCAGCTGGAGTTGGAGCTGGTGCTGGTGCAGCAGCCTCCTCCTCGGCCGCCCTCACAACAAGCGTCGAATTTTTGTTATTGTTCTTTGAAGGGAAAAAAGCCATAATGCTCTTAGAAGCTGAGCTTGCATTCCCTGCGACATTAATGGGTGTTAGCAAGAAACCTAAAGCGGCTGACGCCATGCTGCAGCTAGCCATGTCTTCACTCTTTCTGATCTTTCTGTCTTTGTAAAGTATGAATTGGTTCAAGGAAAAAGAGAGATGAAAGATTTTTGAGATGCCTCCGATGAATTGGATTTTTCAGTGTGTTTTTTTGGCTCAGAGAATTATCTGATCTTGAGAAAGTGGATTCAATCGTTTCCTCCACTAGGGAGCTGCCACCTATGCACCATATCACATTTGTTTGGATAATCTATACGTTTACCTCTATGCCTTTATATCAACACATTTATATTAGCAGAAAAAAATCAATATTTTTCAATATAAATTAAATCAATAAAAAAATTTCAAAATATTTTTAAATAATTAAATTATGAAATTATTCTAAAAAGTAAAAAAAATAAAAATAAAACTCTCAAACAGAATAATTTAAATAAATATGAATAAAGCACTATGGAAATGCTGATATTTATTAATAATAATTTAATAACAAATAAATAAATTTTCATTTTTAAGATTATAAACAAATGGACAAAACAGGGTAAGAATAAAAAAAAATGTGACAACAAATTTAACATCTTGGGCTTCGATATACCCAACAACTGTACATGTAAAAATTCCCAGTAGGCTTTAACAAATGTAATTCAGAATTTTGGTACGTAGGAATTATGTCGGGAAATAATTAACTCTTGGCCTTAAACTAAAATCTAAATACATTATTGGAGTTCCTAGCGCAAACCGAAGATTTAACACCCATTGATTCCTCAGCTATGATGTTTACGTTGCATTTAGTTTGTAGAATAGGATCGAGTTATAATATAATATTTACTTTGTAAGAATAAAATAAAATAGAAATTGAATGAAATTATTATATGCAAAAATTTAATTATGTGGAATAGGATAATATTATATTTGAATCCTCGATAAAAGAGATTTAAATTTTTTAAAATAATTTTTGATTTTATCTAAAGTCAAAATGGTCGTTCATTGAGAGAGATATTCAATAGCTATTCATTGATTTAATGGAATAAAACTATACTCAGTTATTCTTAAAAACAATCATTTTATAAATTAAATAATTACGTTATTGTAACGCACTAAATATATTCGTAATAAAATTTTTATTACAATAAATCAAAAGAGATATTATTTCTGCCTCATCCTGTTCTGAGCTTTGGATTTCCTCATTCGGAAGCTTTTGATGCCTTTGGCTTAACACTACATCAGGATTTGGTTTCAAGTATTTTTCATCTTTCTTGGATACGTTAAATGTGGAGTCAAAATTACAAGACTTAGTAGAAATAATTGGGGATTTTGGTAAACAGGAAATATTCTAGAAGTTCTCGTGAATTTACATTCCCCATGACAGATGAGTATGACTAAATTTGGAATGCGAAAACCATTTCAATATTAAAGAATCATCATAACTCATAAAATAAACAGCAAACTAAAACTTTTTTCTAACACAACGTTGCAACTTGCAAAGTCAAAAAATTAAAAAGAAACCAAACTATTTGTTTTGCGATCGGGCCAAGCCCAAAAGACAGTCAACAAAACAACAAATCCCACATCTACTTTAAAGATCCGACCTTCAACATCACACTTGAATCAAAACACGAAGATTTTGTCACCACATCTAAACACACAAACTTTCGTGTTTTTTTTTTTTTTTTACAATTAAAACACAAACTTTCTCGTATCTCATCAAATTAATCCTATTTGCACTTTCCAAGACTAATTTTGTTTCCTTTTATGTCCTCTTTTTTCATTAGTAGTTTACTTCTCGTTAATAGTGATTTGCGAGTAAGTTTATTATTTATATTAATATAAAGTTTTTGATTGAGTTAATGTTATGAATTAATTAAATATTAATTTAATTTAAAAAATATTAAAAATTTAATTAAATTAATAATATTAAAAATTTTTACTTACTTTTATAATTAAAAAAATTACTCAGATTTAAAATTTTATCTATCACTCTTTAAAAACTCCTCACTCCTCTAAAACTACGCAATTCTAAAAAACTACCTACTCATTTTACTAACTTTAAAAAATATTTATTTAATTTTTTTATATATTTATTTATTAATCTCTTTAAATATTTTTTTTAAATATTATCCTTTTCACCCACGCAATGGGTGTGCTAAGTCCAGTATTTGTTTAAGAGAATTTTTGGCATTACCTTTTTTTTAATTTATAAATTTAAATTAAATTCTTATAAAAATAAAAAAAATTAAAATAAATCAAAAGCTATTCGACAAATTAATTTTTAAAAAATATTTATTATATCGAAGGATTACTGTCCTTTAAGGCCTTGCTTTCTCTTTCAAGGTATAAAACTTTTTCTGAGAAAAGTTTTGAGAGAAATAAAATTTTCTTAGGTAACGAACTAAAAGATTTTTTAATAAATATGAATTCTCTATAAAAATTAATACGTTTTAAAATAAAACAAAAGAAAGGTATCTAAACTTTCTTTTTTTTTAATTTTCTTAATTAAAAAATAATTTATAGATTTTAATAATTTAAACAAACTTACTTAAATTATTTTTTTTTTAAAAATCAAATCAAATAAACAGTAAATGTAATTATGAAATAAAATTTTAAAAAATAATTTGTGTGATAAAATATTATTGGTGGGCTAAAATAATAATTTCCCCATTCTTTTGAGCATTGGTGGTCCCACGTTGAGCCGTGTCGCTGATCCCCAAGTTGTCTCTGTCGACGTCATCCGTCCAGCACTAAGCCATCATTCACTTTGTTCACATTTTTCCTTAAGCGAATCTTCCCGTTTAAAAACCTTTTAAACCAATGTATGGACTATGGAGCCTGTCACGTGAAATTTTGGGTTTTTCAATTCGATTGGACTATTCATTGTTTGGCACTTAACATAATTTTATGAATTCAAATAAAAATATTTCTACTTTTCGCCAAAGAAATATATATATATATATATATTTCTTCTCAAATTTTTTCCTTCACTTCTTTTTATCTATTTTTAATTAATATTTTGTTTAATTTTTTTCCTCTTTAATTTTATTGAAAAGGAAAAAGTAATAATAAAAATCTAAATGGCATCTTAAATGGTTCTTTTAGCTCATAAGGTATCTCTAAAATAAGCTACACAAATAGCTCATGTACTGACACATTTCAATTTTTTTCCGATCGTAGGACAGAAAAAAATAAGAAAGAAAGGAGAGAGAAAAATAAGAAAAATTCTTTTTATTTATGTTTATATTATTTTTTTAGTATTTAAAATATTATTAACATATATCTAAAATGAGTTATACTAATAGCTCATATGCTAACACATGTCAATTTTTTTCATTCACCGGAAAAAAAAAA
>JBBYHM010369060.1:0-18524 GCA_038381775.1 Adansonia rubrostipa | reverse complement strand
GTTAATTCGGTTAATTCGGTTATAATTTTACTAACCGATAACCGACCGAATTAACCAAATAAACCGACATAAAAAACTGACTTAACCATCGAACCGATTTAACCGAACCGAATTAACCAAATTTCATCGGTTAAGTCGGTTAAGTTGGTTTGAACCGACTTATGCTCACCCCTATAAGATACTTTCATGCTGAAAATATACCCTAAGGCCATTTTGGTAATTTTGCGTTAGAACTAAGTCCTATACGATTACTAAGATACTTTCATGTCAAAAAGTACACATTAAGAATCATATCAGGTCATTTCTAGGTCATAAAGTCCGTAGTTTTTATAATAAAATTATTTTCATAAATAAGGCAATATTTCTTAATTAACTTAATACGTAGAATTCTTACCAGAATATGAGAAGAATTTTACGAATTATTTTAATAGTGAGATTCCTTTTCAAATAGGAAGTCAGGATTTTTTTATTAAAAAAAAACCTTTCATATTTTGCATGGTTCTCAAGCGAGATACGATAGAGAATTCGTGTAATTGGTTCCCCGAGAGGGTACGAATAATTTCATGATTCAAAATGTAATAAAACTCGACTTTCCTCAGAATAATAAATTTTTTTAATAAAACATTACGAGAATTATAATTAAATATCGAATATTGAAATTGAATAAAAATTAAATTTATTTTAACACATGATTAATAAGGTATTGATCGTCAGGTATCACGATAAGGTTGATCCTTACTTATAATTGTAATCGACTCCGGGACCCTTTCAAGCGATCTCTGGTATGAGCGCAGACCTTAAAGTTTGTCTTTACGGGTTTCGTAATCCTTAAAATATAAACTCCGGCAAGTGTCCAATCTCATTTGGCCAAAATAGATTAGTGGCAACTTCAATAAAAATGGTCATTTTGTAATGACTATTCAGAGAAGTTCGGTGAGTGATTCATCTCGATAACTCAATCTCTAGGTATGAAAAATAAAGAATAGTAATCATGATATAAGCCCCTAGAAATAAAAGGAAATAATTATATATAGATATTTATATAGAAATAATAGATACATTTGCCATTTTAAGTCAGGCTGGTTAAGATTCATATCCGGACCACGTTGCAAGAGTGGTGAATCCGAGATATTTGATCATTTCATAATCACCATTTAGGGTGAAGTTGGATAAGCGATTCTTCTAACAATTAAGTTTCGTCCCAATATAAGAAATAAGAAATTCTTCATCTATGTATGGAATGTTGAATTCACGTTTGGCACATTGCGACAATATTATTGTAAATCATTTTAACAATGATGATTTGTTATAGGAATTATAAGCACAAGGCATATATAAATAATAATGATGATTTCTTGTTTTCTTAAGGGAATAATGGCTTCTTGAAACCTTCCATTTTAGCCATAGCTTGGTAGCAATCCTTAATGATCCTTTCTTCATCTTTGAAGAAACCCTGTTCTAAGGAAAACCAAAACTAAAAGCACCTTCCAAGTGAAAATTTGTGTTATGATATAGAAGTAGACCACTTTTAGAAAACCAGGCAATAAAACCTTTGAAAGTAAATTTCATTAAAAATTAATGATTTTTAAAAAAGACTAATACTGATCAAAAGTTGGTTGATGGGTGATTTTAATGTAGTTAATTATATCTCAATCTCTATATCTGAGCTCTATTCAAGGCATGATGAAGTGGATTATCAAATATCAATAATTATTAAAGTTTATGTCTAAATTTACAATCTTTTATCAGGAGTTATTTATACGTAAGGAAAGATTAACACCCTGATGATACCTTAAATTGGTACCATCTAGCATTGTCTTAACTTGGTTTCGGTTGGCTTTATTTTGATTTGTCATTATTTAGATAAAATCCCTTTTTTATGCATGAATTTGGATAAAATAGCTAGCTTAAGTTTTACTAAAAATTTTAATCTCATATCCATCCCCGAAAGGTGGTAGCACAAAGATTTTTCTCAAAAATGATCTCTAGATTTAATTTTGAAAAATTAAATATTTAAGGTCAAGCATTGGAGGGATACTGACACAAGACATTACTTTTTTTATTTTTGAAAATGATTTTAGAAATTTGTATGTAAGATGAACGCCGTGAAAAGACATGCGTTAATAAGACAAAAAATGAGATAATATTGCATAAGATAAATTGCACAATAAAGGAAAGGAAAGAGATGATCATAATTTATCTCGTAATTAGCATCTGTTATCTAGAAATAGTTAAGTTAACAATTTCTTAGATGTATTTGAATCCATTGGTTGATTGAGGTGCAAAAACTGAATTTGAATTTTAAAGACTCCAAAAATAATCGAGAGAAAGAACATTTGATTTTTGATGATTTTCAAAAATGTGAGATTGAAAATTTTAAATTGACATAAATAGAATAATCTTGACAAAATTGACGTTTTTGACATTTTTTTGACAAAACCGATAATATTTGAGCTGGAAGCTAAGAAATGATGAAAATAAAAATTGATAAAATTTGGAAAAACACTTATGCATTGATTCAAGCCCTAAGTGGAATCAATGCATGTTTTAGACTCGATAGGAGTTGGCTAGACTGACTCAGAGGCATTCGGACGCCTTAGGGAGAGATTTTAGAAAGATCAATTAATTTAATAACAAATGTTGATAACAAGAGACAGCATTGTGCTAGACCTTCTTCTGATTTTATTCCAAGCTACTTTAAAGGTGGAAGGGATCGAATGAGGTGCCATTAGAAAGATAATTCAATGAGGATTAATATAAAAACATTTAAAAAATACCAAAAAATCGCTTTATAGGTGGAAACAATTTTTTAAATTAAGACCATTTTGATACTAGCAGCATGTCTAGAGGAAATGGGGTAGTAGATTTAAAAACCATTTCGAACTCATTTGAAATAATTAAATCTCAAATAATACTTTTACAAAAAGGGAATATCACAAAATTCTTGGGAAAAATATTTAAAAAAATCTAGAAAAATCATCTGGTGGGCTGAATTGGCCCAAACAAAATGCAAATCATTAATTCTAGGGGTTCTAGATAGCTTCAGTTTAAAAAATCGTAACTCTCTCATCTAGAATAATTCGAAGACAAATAAGATATCATTGGAAAGGTAATTTGGTGCACTTTAAGGAAAAAATATTACAAAATTTAATAAAAATTGTTTAAGGTTCAAAAATGGTTTTTCAATTCATGTTTATAGTGCTACAAAGGTAAAATAAGGAATTTTTCCATTTTCAAGTTTCTTAAAACTAGACTGGGGTTACAATATTCAAATGTCCATGACAAAATGGGGGTCAGTGACAGTGGCTTCATAAGCTTATTCGCATGATCCTGAAGCAGTTTGGGATGATGAAAAACCCATTAATTATGTCATTAGGAAAGGACATTAGATAATAAGATCAAGGCTCAAAGCAACTTAGGACATATTAAAAGAGACATTTTATTTTTGAAAACCATATTAAATTGCTTCATTGAACCTTGAATCCAAACATGGAAAACTTGATCTTTCCTCAAGATTGGAGGACTAATTGATAGAAAACCTTAAGTCCATGCTAAACCCTATTTATTAAAGTTAATATGGATCTAACTTAGGGGTTTTATAAAAACAAATTATTTTTTACAAACATCAAGCAAACATTTTGACAAACATGTAGTGAATTCTTGGTAATAAACATAGAGAGCATATTTAAACAAACAAAAATGACATTGAGACATGAAAATGATGAAAAAATGCAAGAAAATGAACAAGAGGATGCATGGAGATGTGAGCTTCATGAATGACATTAAGAATCATGTCATTTAGATGATATGAACATATTTAAAAAAGAAAAAGCTTTGGAATTTTCAAGACAACATTAAAACATGATTTTAAAGCAAACCAAGCACATAAGCATAGTAAAACTTGGTAAAAATGTTAATAAAGCATCGAAAGTCTTACGTCTATCATAACTAAGGCCATGAAATGCACCCAAGATAAGGTCATGGCTTTTATAATGAGGCTCATAGATGAGATGATGAAGGAAGAAAAGAAAAATAAATAGAGAAAACTATGAGAGAATACATCTAAAGGCTTGAAAACCTTGTTAGAAATGTTGAACAAAAAAATTCTCCATACTTATAACTCACTTTCTTTCTTCTTTTGCTATTAATTAGCAAAAAAAGGTAGCCAAGAGTGAGCTTAAGGTCATAGTAATAATAGAAGGGGGTTTTTGAGAGGAAATGTGAATGAAATGGGGTTTATGAGAGGTTTTTAGTAGAGGTTTAAAGGAGCTACGGGAATAGGATTTCTTTAAGGTAGAGATGTGAGGTATCAAGGAATGTAAAAAATGTGTGGAATCCCTCTTTTGTCTAAGCACATATTATATCTTATATAAGATTTAATTTCAGCCATCAAAAGCCTAGCAAAGGTGTGACATTTTGGACATTTAGCATGTATAAGTTGATGAGTCATTGTATCATGAGGTGAATTTACAATATTTGGTTGGTTAATCTCAATATTTCAAGCTAAAAAAAGTCATGCATGAGCTGATCAAATGAGTAATATCATCTTTACCCTTCAACAAATCAAATTATAACATGAAATATTCCTATGCCATGCTTAATGGACCATTCCAAAAATATTATAACCCAATGTTTAAAGCCTAGAAATGAAATCCACATGGTTTTTAAGAAGTTATGTCTAAAATTAGATGATTTTTGTAGCCAAAGTCATGACCAAATGTCACAAACTAAGCAAATTTGCTTGTCTGTATCAATATAAAGAGCAAATTTTGCCCAGATGTGTTGATACATTAAAGTTTGTATCAATACCCTACTTATTTATCCATACATTTTGGCCAAAAATTGCAATTTTTGCTACAACTAAAATTTCAAATTTTATGATGTGAATGCCCTGTATCGATACATATATGCAAATTTGTGAATTTTGCGCATTTTTGGCTCCTTGAACACTTCACTTTTGCTAGAAATGATGGGTGATTAATCCATGCTTGTCCAGATAACCTCAATAATGCCTCGAATAGTGAGCTTTGATGCCTTGGATATTAGCCCAGACAAAATGAGGTCTCTATAGAAGAGAATGAATTTAATTAGATAAAAAAATAACTTCGAGTGTATACTGAAGAAAAGAAGACAAAGTATAGATATATGCATAAAAGTAATCGCTATTCTAAACTTCATAGATTCTGGGTTTCAGCTTACAGATTTTGGCTAGATATAGGTTGCTACTTCTGCTAGTATAATGGATGCCATCTCTATAGAGAAACCCATAAAAATGCACAAACATGACCAATAAGCTTCTCTTTCTTATGCTTAAAAAATATTGCATCCCTATAGTCATTAGCTCTTAAGTCTTACTTGCCATATGACATATATAGAAAAAAATATGGTTTTTTGCTAGTACTTAATTAGAGGTTAAGACAAGAAGAAAAAGATAAAAAAAGTTTTGTGATATTAGGGATAGCCGATGATTATTTATGGATTGAATAAATGCTGAAATGATTTTTTAAGATATTACAGGATATTGAATTTAAAAAGATATAATTGATGATAAGTGTGCTTTTAATTTAAAAAAGATAAAATATCAAAGGATTATAAGAAAATTGATTTTTGAAGATAAAAGTTAAACTTAAAATATTTGAATTTTAAAAAAATTTCATTACTAATTTAGATTACAATCTTTTAAATTTTTAAAATTTTTAATTTATTATCCCATATGTCGAAACTATAAAGTATCAATGTAAGTGAGTATATCAGTAAGACTTATCCAATCAACATGTTCCTTGTTATATTATATATATAATATGATTTAGATAAAGAAAATTATCTCATACACTACCAGTGAAGTGTTTAAACTCCATAAGCAGTGTTAACAAGGTGACCAATACCTATAAATATGATGAAAAACTAATTAAAATTAAAAGTGAGACACGCAGCAACCTTTTAAACCGCTTGCAAAGTTAAAAAATTTTCACTACTAGTGTATATTGATCCTTTAAAGAAATAAAGAAAAATCACTGTAATTAAAGAAATCTACATTTGGTGAGGTTTTAACTTAAAATTTAGAAGATTTTGAACCTATTTTCTGCCATTGAGATTACATCTGGTTGAAAATTTTCATTAATATCAAAGGGAAGTGCAAAGCTTCTTTGAAGCATTCCATGTTAGCATTACACAGTAATTTAGAGGTAACTAATATAAATCTATTAGCATTGTTTTTATTGAAGTAGAATCCTACAAAGGAGGGAAGTAAAAAATTTTTCTCATTGCATTTACAGTAGCATTTAATAGTTTGTTAGAAAATTTTTTAGGCTAAAAGATTCACCAAATCTTAAACATTCAAGATTTGGCAAATCTTGTTGTTCAAGATTTTTTTTAGGCATTAAATGCCATATCTTGAAGATTGAAAGGCGAATTTGTCATTAAATGCTAAAATTTTGTTTAGCCTCATGACTATAGAAAAGACATTTTATCTTTCCTTTAAGTAAGTTTTTCCCATTAGTTGAAAGGTTAGTCTAAAGACATTGTTAGCTTTGCTCTTTTTATTTGTTTGCTATGGGTTTCAGTTTGTTTTTTTAAGCAACTTAAACTTTGTTAAATTTGCTCTTTAGTTTAAGGGTTAACCTATAATTGTGTATTGGTATTAATAAATTATTTTTTGTTTATTAAGCTATTTAAACTTAATTTTTTTTTTCATTTTCACCTTTAACTCTTTCTATAAGGTCAGACATCTCTTTCAAAAAGACATCCAAGTCCACCAAAAGGCCAGTTGCTCTCTAAAATTAGCCACCATACTTCTCCTCTGTCCAGAACCATCATCTTATTCCTTTCAGTCCCTTCAACTTGAATTTAAAACCCATGTCTCTAAAAACTGTAAACTAACATCAAAATCTGAACCCAAATTTACTAATCTCCCATCTCAATTGTTGGATTAGCTTCAAATTCACACCACAACTGTCTATCCTCCATGGCTTTTAGTTCACCATTATGAATCATAAAATCGAGCATAGAAACCCTTAAACACCATGATGATCGAATCCTTTTTGCTTGTGGGTTACTACCTTTTCTTATTGGTATTTTAGTACATATATATATTTGTGTACATGGGAACACTGTGTAAGAATTAAATTTAAAGAACTTACCTCTAGCTTATTATTAATTAAAAATGAAACCTTGCTCCAAGTAGATAAAAACAAACACCCCATATAAGCCTTTTAGTTTATTTCTTTATTCTTGATAATTATCTTATGGTGGTGCAAAGGTAATTTAAATAAACTAGACTATGGACTATACTATAAGACTAATTAAAGTTATATCCTACTATCAAGGAGTCTATTCTAATTAGTAACTAAAATAGAATTCAAATCTTATCACTAGAGTTGTAACTTGAATAAAGATTTACTAGATAATATCACTTCAATAATAATTAAATATTTATCTTAGTTCATTTAATTATCATGCAGGCCATATAAGGTTCAACATTTTTCCATTTAGCCCATATGATAAACCAAGTACTTAAATAGGTGATATATAAATCCAAAACTTTAATATGGCCATAAGTTACTCTAGCCCAACTCTCACTCAATTAAGGATTCACATAACACGAATCATGGCGATAGTATTCTAGTACAAATATTTTCTTCCATGTATTAAAATACATGATCCCCTCTAAAAGAGCATTTTCTGAGTAGTAATTTATGAATGGATTTTTTGTAATCATTCAGGGTCAATCGACATGTAAACATTTTTTGCACAAAGTAGAACATGTCCTTAAATTCTAAGAAAATGAAACAACATAATCAAAAAGTCAAAATTCATCCTGCCAAAATTTAACTAGCTCCATATGATCCACATAAAATTTAAACTATTTGTCAATAATGCTTTAGTCATGGGATCTACTATCATTAAATCTATATTAATATTTTGGATATCCATTTTTCACTTCTTTACGGAGTCTCTAATAGCAAAGTACTTTATATATATATATACTTGTTTGCTGTGACTCTCACTTTTATCATTCTTAGAAAAACATATTTTATAAAAGTTGCTACAATTATGTTTTATGGCCTTGTTGACAACTCTCAAACAAGAGATACAATACCTAAACCTTTTTTACTAGGATATTACTTTACAACATAATTCCTTTGGTAGCTTTCATATAACCAAAGCTAGGATTACTCAAATATCTATCAAGCATTTCTACTGTAAACCTATGTCAAAGTTTGTATAAACTTGATCATACATAAGGCGACCAGTACTATATGCATAAGGATACCTTTCATATGTTCTTTTTCCAAACTATTTGGAGATATTGGCTCAAACTAAAATATTCCTTTTATAATTTATGCCTTTGTAGGTGAATAGCTTTGCATCCTAGTTCTTCTCATAACTTTCTTATATAGGCTTTTTGATATAAATATAATGCCTTTTTAGATCTATCTCAATAAATCCTTATGCCTATGATATATGAAGCTTCATCCAAATCCTTTATATCAAAGTTTTATGGAAAACAATCTTTTGTATCATACGACAAAGCCAAATCACTATTTAAAAAGAGAATTTCACCAACATATAGGAGTAAAATTATAAACATACTCCCACTGCTTTAGGATATATACAATGATAAATGACATTTTTAGTAAACCAAGGATGTCAAAATATGATGAAACTTTAAGTACCATTACAGGGATGCTAGTTTTAGTCCATATATTATTCTTTCAAAGAAAGCTTCAAGTTGATTCACGTATACGTTTTTTAAAATCCCATTTAAGGAAGTTGTTTTCACCACCATTTAATGTAACTCTTAATCAGTATAAGCTACAAATGCTATAATAATTCTTAATGAAACTTTCTCAAAAATTGATAAGAAATTTTCATGGTAATTAATACCTTCCTTTTGAGTGAAACCTTTGACCACGAGTCTAATCTTATATCATTCAACATTACCAAATGACAATTCAATGTTTTACCATACTAGATTATTAACCATCGGTTCCATACACATAATCTTTAGAATTTTTATACTTTATTTCTGAAAACTCTCTTATTAGGGTGATAGCTACAGCGGTATCAAATTTTGACAATCTGGTCTTTACTAGCTTTCCAATGATCCTTGACATTATCAGAATTTAGAATTAATCCTAACTTGATTTACTAATAAAAGATTTGATATACATCATACTTAAATGATTAAATTTCTCCCACTATACATCTGAATCATTTGCCTTCTGTGAATTTTATTCGTTGAGGACAAGTTGTCCTTCCAAAGTGCTAAGTTAAGGTCTCTACATCCAAAAATAATTTAACTTACTCCTTTCAATTAGAGGTATTTTTTATAATTAGATAGCATTTATTCTAGCTATCTTATCAATCATAACAATAGAAATGGCTACAAAATGCAAGGAATTATACTTTAATTGAATAAAATACTTTATATTCAAATGTATATTCAAACGTTCCTATGGGTACAAGTGCATCATGCATATAAATTTATACAACTTTAATGATAAATAATAACTTGAAATACCAAAATTAAATAATTCATACCTGCGAGTCTAGGAAAGTTTAACTTTAGTATTATATTGTTTTTATCATTCAATCAATTTACAAAATTAATTATTTCCCTATGAGGCTGAATAATTAATTTCATGGTCTAGAACTTTATAGATGTTATTTTCCTTATGTAGTTATTTAAAGAAAACCTTTATTTTAAATTAGTACTATTTGTCTAAATCAAATAACTCAAGATGCTATGGCTGCTCTTAAGCTAATAATTAAAAATTTTAATAAAAACATCCAACATGTATGCATAAAATTTATTGCATATCATAAATAATTTTTTATCAATGCCATTTTTTTATGTAGTTATTTAAAGGAAACTTTATTTAAAAAACTACATTTATCTAAATCAACTAACTTAAGATGTTGTGGCTAATCTTAAGCTAGTGATCTAAAACTTTAATTAATAAAATTTTGAATATATGCAAAAATTTTTATTGCATATGAAAATTAATTACAGTAAAATTTAATATTAAATCATGCTAACTTATTGCAATTTTTGCATAAATAGTTTCATATATTAATGTCATTCTTCGTATATAGTTATTTAAAGAAAATTTTATCTTAAATAAAAACTAATTCAAACTAAATTAATCAACTCAAGATGCTATGGCTAATCTCAAGCAATTGATTTAGATTTTTAATAATGACATAACATATGTATACCATAAATAATTGCATACATTATTTAATAACTCAAAATATATACCAATTTTATTAAAGAATAAATTCCATGATATAAAACTTTATTGATGTCGTTTACCATAAATAGTTATTTGAAGAAAAATTTCTTACTTTAAAAACTACCAACTCATCTAAATCTTGTAACTTAAAACACTATAGCTAATACCAAGCTAGTGATTTAGATAACTAACAATGGCATCAAGTTTTTATGTAACAAAAATTTACATACTACAATGGAATATTATATTGTCATGCTATAACATATTCAAAAATCATGACATAATATTTATATTCCATGACATGCTAATTTTTAATCACATAATATATTGTCACAATGTGGCCTGGATACGAATCCTAACTAAGCCCGACTTAAATGGCCTTCACTCCTATATTTATTAAATTTATTATTATTTTATATTCTCTTATTTTTATAGGCCATATCATTATTGACATCTTCTTATTTTTAGGGACTGGGTGATCGAGATGAATCGCTCACTCGACTTAACCTTAAATAGTCATTATAAAATGACTATTTATTTGGAGTCACCACCAATCTATTTGGGTTAGGTGAGATTGGTCACCTACTGAAGTTTATATTTCGAGGGTTATAAAACCCTAGAATACAAACTCTAAGGCACGTGATCATACCAGAGATCATATAAAAAGGTCCAAAAGTCGGTTACAATCATAAATAAGGATTAACCCTCTCGTGATGCCCAAAAATTAGTACTTTGTTAATTACATGTTAACTAGAATTTTAATTTTTATTCAATTTTAACATATGATATTTAATTATAGATTCCCGATATAATTTTTTTTAAGATAGATTTATTATTCCATATTAGGAAGATTGGGTTTTCAAAATTTTGGAAGTCAAAATCTCTTTTGTACTCCATCGCAAGACCAATGGAACTCAAAAGCTTTTTATCATTCTCCTTTGTATCTCAACGAAAAACCGAAGGAACACAAAAAGGTTTTAAAATTAAAAATATCTTTTGCAACCGGGTGGAGGGCCAGAGGAATGCGAAAGGTTTTATTATTATTATTTGTTAAATTTATAAAATCCTGACTTCCATTTTGAAAAGGATATCTCCATATTAAAATAATCTGTAGAACCTTTCTCATATTTTAGGAGAAATTCTACGTATTATTTTAACTCAGAGACATTGCCTTAATTTCCTAAAAAAAATTTATATTTTATTGAAAATATTATAAAACTTCCTAAAACTCAAAAACAATCTAAAATGACTCGCCTATTCCTAATGTGTTCCTTGGAGAAGAAAATATCCTTGTAATCACATAGGACTTCTTCTAGCAAAATTATCAAAATGCCCCTAGAGTATACCTTCGACGTGAAAGTATCTGGATACCCTTAATGTACACCTAAATGACCTCAAAAGGCTAAATGAATCCTGATCATTCACCTTTGGCAAATAAAAAACATCTTGGTGGAAAAAATTATGAAAATGGCCCTAAGGTATACCTTTGACGTGAAAGTATCTCGGTACCTCTAAGGGACACTAAAATGACCTTGGAGGGCTGAATGAATCCTAAACATTCACCTTTAGCATAAAAGCATCCCGGTGAGAAAAATTATGAAAATGCCCTGGGGTATACGTTTGACATGAAAGTATCCTGGTACCTCTAATGGACACTGAAATGACCTTAAAAGGCTAAATAAATCCTAAACATTCACCTTTGGCATAAAAGCATCCCGATAAAAAAAATTATGAAAACGCCTCCAGGGTATACCTTCGACATGAAAGTATCTCGGTACCCCTAATGGACACTAAAATAACCTTGGAGGGCCGAATGAATCCGAAACATTCACCTTTAGCATAAAAGCACCTCGGTGAGACAAATTATGAAAATGTCCTTAGGTATAACTTCAACGTGAAAGTATCCCGGTACCCTTAATAGACACTAAAATGACCTTGGAAGGCTAAATGAATCCTAAACATTTACCTTTGGCATAAAAACATCCCGTGAGGAAAATTATGAAAATGCCCCTAGGGTAAACCTTCGGCATGAAAGTGTCCTAGTACCCCTAACGGACACTAAAATGATGAGAGTTGGATGAACCTATCCTAAATATGCACCTTTGGCTTAAAAGCATCCCAATTACTATGCAGGACTCGATTTAAAAAAATTACCAAAATGCCTTTAGGGTATACCTTTAAAGTGAAAGTATCCCGGTGCCCTAATGGACACTAAAATGATGAAAAGTAGATGAATTTAGTCTAAATGGAAAAGCTAAAAATTTAAGTTTGACTTGAAATGCAAAATTTGCAATCAAGCCCCTAAATTTTTGAAAATTACATTTTGTATCCTTCAGAGGACCAAACAAATACGAAAAGTTTTAAAAATTTTTATATCTGTACGGAAGCCATAGAAATAATAGAAATCATTAAAACTGATGAAATATATTTTTTGCCCCCTAAATATGAAAATTTGCTATTTAGTCCCTACATTTTTTTAAACTTTCATTTTAGTCCCTAAATAATAAAATAACCTAAAAATCATATGAAATTTTGCATGAAAATGCAGCCAATATATCAATAAAGATTCGGCTAAATACCTTGCCCAAAATTTTTTTACAATTTACAAAGTAACCCCTAAACTTTGTAAAATTACATTTTAACCCCTATATGGTAAAGTACAACAAAAAGTCATTACAAATCATCAAACCAGCAAAGAATCAACACAAAGGTCATGGTAACAATATGTAAGAAGGTTCGGCCAAGCATTTTTAGCCACAAAATATAATTTCCATATTTTGCAATTTAGTCCCTAAACTTTTTAATATTTACAAATGACCCCTAAAGTATTAGAAATACCTAAAAAATGTTTACAAATACCCAAATCAGAGATCTCATGGCTTACAAGCTCTCAACCAAGCCAAAAATGTCAAAAAAAACTTTTATAAATTTTGCAATTGAGTCCCTATGTTTACTAATATTACAAAACAATCTAAAAATCATGAAATCAAGATAAAAATAAGCACAAAATGATCATGAACAATTCCAATTAGATTCGGCCAAGGTGAAAAACATGAAATGCATGCATGCTTTGACAAAAAAACCATGGAAATAAGCATAAATAATTATCATCAAACTTAAATCAAAGTAAAATCATAAACTAAATATAATATTGTTCTAGTCAACATATCAACATCACAATAGCATGAAAGGAACATGAACATAAATACAACAAAATCACAATTATAATAACAAGAATAATATTATATATATATACAAGATTTAACTAAAAAAAAACTAAAAATATAAAAAAAATTTGAAGCTGCCTTGTTTAGCCTTTCAACATGGATAAGAATCTATGAGCCTTAACATGATTTTGGCTTATGAATGAGGATGAAAATGAATCAAAAAGAAGAAGAGAAAAGACAAGTGTGATACATGAAGGAAAAACTTGAAAAACTAAGTGTTTTTTTTCCCTCCAAACTCTCTCTTTTTTCTTTTTTTTTCCTCTCTAGCCAAAAAAAACCTCATTGAAAAAAAATCCTCTATTTATAAAGGAAGGGTGCAAGATTGCTATCCCAAATTGGAGTGGCTGAATGGCCCTTAATTTCTTCTTTTTCTTGTCTTTTTTTTTGTGAAGGTGGCTTATTAGGTTAGAAATAATAAACGTTGTGTTATAAGCCCATGCTCTTATTATCTTTTCTTACAAGTCACTCTATTATCAAGCTCATGATGAATTTGATCAGCTCATATAATGGGTAATTGGAATATAACCAACTTGGTTAGAAAGTAATTGGATGAGAAAACAAGCTAGTTAGCATGTAACTAGTTGGAAAAATAAATAAAATAAAATAAAATAAAATTTCCAAAAATCAAAATAAAATTGGAATTAATGTTAATTGACCATAGCAAAATTTTAGAAATGAAGTGGTGCAAAAGATCTTGATTGGAAATTAAAAACTCATAAAATTTTAGGAAAATTGACATATATGAAAAAAATTCAAAACCCATGAAATAAATTAAAATTTTAAAAACTATTTTAATGGGAGTTAAATGAAAATATTAGATGAATTTTAAAAATTTTAAACCGAAAAAAATTTCCCCAAACACATTTCTAGAATAGAAAACTCGATTTCGAAAATAGGGGAATTTCAAGGAAAAAAAATCAAAAGTCATGGAAATGAATGAATTTTTGAAAACTGAATTAAGGTGATTCAAATAATAATATTTGATGAATTTTAAAAATCATAAACCAAGAGAAATCACCCCAAAAACATTTACGGAGTAGAAAACTCTGTATTTCGAACACAGGAGATTTTAAGACAAAAATTCAAAACTCATGAAAATGAATGAATTTCTGAAAACGAAATTATGGTGAATCAAATAATAATATTTAATAAATTTTAAAAATCATAGACCAAGAAAAATCACCCTGAAAATATTTATGGAGTAAAAAACTCTGTATTTTAGAAACAAAAAAATTTCAAAAAAAATCAAAACTCATTAAAATGAATGAATTTTTGAAAACTGAATTACTATGAATCAAATAATAATATTTAATTAATTTTAAAAATCATAGACCAAGAAAAATCACCCTGAAAACGTTTACGGAATAGAAAACTCTATATTTCAAAAATAAGGGAATTTCAAAAAAAATTCAAAACTTATGAAAATAAATGAATTTTAAAAAACTAATTTAATATGAATCAAATGATAATATTGGATGAATTTTGATGTTTGAAACTCGAGAGGAGTCCATCGAAAATTTTAGGAGTAAAGAAAAACTTGTATTTCAATACTGAGAAAAATTACAGAATTTCATTGACACTGAAGTAAAACAAATTCAGGACCACATTTCATTTAACATTAATTTCCAAAGTGAAGAAAATAAACTTGTAAAATTTTAAAAATAGATCAACAAGAACCAAAAGTAAAATTCACGAGCATGATACTAGTAAGACTACAAAATTCAAAATTAATTTACAAATTTTACAGTTTGACACTTCATGGTAGAAAATGCCAATACATATTTTTCCTTGAATATTTATGATTTTTCAGGATGCATAATGGCATAAATACTATACGCATATCGGTATAATTATACAACGGTCAACTTCTAATTTTAATTAAAAATTCTCTAAAAATTCTTAAAAATGGCAAAATTTGACTGAGATATCTTTTGCAAAAATAAATTTTTAAAATTTTGACAAGAAAAGATAAAAAATAATTTTTTTCTTAAATATATGTCTTATATATTCAAAATTAGAGACCAAAATATGACTTTTTTCTCATGTGAACTTGCGATTATTTAAATTATAACTAAGAAGGTCTTGAAAATATCTTGTTCATCTGAAAAAAATCAGTCTCAATGAGGATGGCCAATAAGTTCTTGATCCCGGATATTCAAGATTATTGAAAATGAGACCCAAACGAAATTAGGCGTCTACAGCTGCCCCTCTTTGACTGTTGCTGACAATCAGAAACAAGGCAAAGACTAAATAGACATGATTTCGTTTGGGTCATTAAGCTTTGAAAACTAAACTCAAGACAAAAATAAAAGCTAATTAGCATTAAGGAGAATTCTTAAATTAAATGCTGACTAGGGCAAAACCTAAGTCACAGGTAGCTTAGTGAGATAAAACCATGCTGGTCAAGAAACAAAAGGAGCTAATTGGATACAACCATACAAGTTAATAGAAGCAAGAGGTTGACTGATGGAAAACCTATAGGTCAATGAAGATATGGTCGACTAAGACAAAATCTATGAGTTAATAAAAATAAGATGTTGACTGAGACAAAACCAATAATTCAACAAATAAAAAGGGTTGACCGTTATAAGATCAATAAGCCAACAAATGAAAAGAGTTGATTGGATAAAGCTGATAGGTCAACTTAAGTTAGTGTTGATTGGGTTGAAATTGATAAATCAACATAGGTAAGGTTTGATCGAGATGAAGCTGACAACTCAACTTAAGTAGGAGTTGATTGGGATGGAACTGGCAAATCAACATAGGTAAGGTTTGACCGGGACAAAGCCGACAAGTCAACTTAGATAAGAGTTAATTAGGATAAAACTGATAAATCAACTTAGGTAAGGTTTGACTAGGATGAAGCTAATAAGTCAACTTAGATAAGAGTTGATTCAGATGAAACTGACAAATCAACATAGGTCAGGTTTGACTGGGATGAATGTCACAACGTACCCCAGGGTGGATCCTCATGGATCTCTGGGTGCATACGACTTAAAATATTTTTCTGACTTAGAAACTGTCTTCTTAACCGAGACTTTTCTTTCGCGATGCCATGAGAATGAGAATATACAAATTCTCGACTTATGGTACAGTGAAGGGGACTATAAGACGAATCGCTCATCTTGTTGATCTCAGATGACCATCATGAAATGGCCAACACTTAGAGTCACCATCGATCATTTCAGGCTAGGCATGATCGGATGCTTATTGAAACCTATGTTTTGAGTTACGAAACTCAAAACATCAATCTCGTGGTCTACGTAATGTAAAGATTCATCGTTTGAGTTTGGGAGTTGGTTACGCATGATGAGGTAAGAACCTCTTTGCGACGCCCGAAATCGGTACCTTACTAGCTATGTCATATCTTGGTTTCGATTTTGTCGATCTTAACTCGTTATTATTTCGATATAACCCTTTTTAATGCATGAATCTTATAGAAATACAAATCTAGGATTTGATGAAATAGATTTAATCTTATATATGCCCCAGAAAGATGGGGAATATAGAGATTTTCAATAAAATGACATCTAGATTTTACTTTGAAAATAGAATGTTCCACTTTAGGCATTAGAGAGATACCCACACAGAACATTACCTTTAATTTTATTTGAAATGATTGGAAAACATGAATGCAAAAGATCATCGCAAAGAAATCATGTTAGTAAGATAATAAATGAAGTAACATAACATGGATCATTCAATGCAATGATAAAGAAAATAAATGGACTATTAGAATTTATCTCGCAATTGGTATCGATTATTTGGGAATAACCGAATCGATAAATTTGAGATGCATCTGGGTTCTTTGATTAAACAAGATTTGTTTGACATATTCATAGAAGTCCGAGAATGAGAGAAAAAAATTAATTGTAGTTGAAAATAGGGTTAGAGTATCCCTTCAGAAAGGTAGGTTTAGAGTATTCCTATGGATAACAGATAATTTTGATAGAGGAGTTTTCTTTTAATCTTGACAATTTTAAAAAGTAGGGTTAGAGTATCCCCTCGAAAGGTCAGGGTTGGAGTATCCCCGTGGATGACAAATCATTTTGACAAAAAAAGGGTTTTTTTAATCTCGATAGTTTAAAAAAATAGATTTGGAGTATCCTCTTGAAAAAGTAAGGTTAGAGTATCCCCAAAAGTGATATGTTTAACACTCTTTAGAGAAGTTGAGTTGAAAAACTTAAGTTAGCAAAACCTTGTGATTTAAGGAATGTATGAGCCTTTAAACAACTTTTGGCAAAAGAAATTATTGTGAATAAGGATGGTAAAGATGTAAAATGTGTTTGTGCCTTGATACGAGCCTATGGGAGGTCAAAGCATATTTTCGAGTCTAATCGGGTTAACATAGAGACATCCGAATGTCTCAAGATGAAAGTCAGGAAAATAACTCAATTGGGACCAAATCCAAAAATAAGGGATAGCATCGTGCTATCTTGCTTCCTAAATTTATTCTAAATTGGTTCGAAAGATTTAGAAAGTGGACAAGACATCGTTAGAAAGGTAACTCGATGAGGGTCATCCTAAAAGTATTCCCAGTATCCCAAAAAGTCACTTTCTAGGGGAATAAATTTTCAAGTTTGGATTAATAGTGCTGTTGGCAGAGCATATAAGGGACAAGGTATGTCAAACTTTGAAAAATCAACTCAAACTCATTTGGTATCAAAAAATTGCAAACAATACCTTTTTGAAAAGGGAATTTCATGAACTTTTAGGTAAAATGTTTGAAAATTTTGGAAAAATCATTTAGTGGGCCTGAACAGCCCAACCAGAATACATGTTTGGATTTCAGAGGTTCTAGATAGTTTAGACTTGAAAAATCATAACTCTCTCATCCATAATGATCCGGGGGTGAATAAGACATCATTTTAAAGATAATTTGACATGATTTGATAGAAAAATATCAAAATATTCATGAAAAGTCATATAGGATTTTAAAGTGATTTTTTAATTTGCAGTAGTTGTGCTGCCAGCAGGGGGACAAAGCAAAGCAGGGGATATCTCTTATTTTTTATGTCTACAGGTCCAAACTCGAGTCATTGACATTCGAACATCTATG
>JBBYHM010369030.1:0-15621 GCA_038381775.1 Adansonia rubrostipa | reverse complement strand
GTGGGTTAAGTACAGATGTTAAATAATATTTTGATTTTTTATGACGATCAATCCCTCAATCAAAATAAATATAAAAAGTTAAAAATAATTAACAAAATATTTTTTATTTTCTTTGATATGATCTGGTTAAACCAACCTGTAAATTACCAAAAAAACAACCCTTTAAATACATAATAATTAAAAACATAAAAAATAAAATAATAAAATAATTATTTCTTATACAAATCAAGTAAAAATATCAAATCGATCTATAAGTTTTCCTATACTGAAAAAAAAAGGGATTTTAGCCATAGAATTTGCAACAAAAAAGATGACAAAATTAGTGGCTAAAATAATTTGCGATGAAAATTATGACGAAAAAATTTTTGTGGCGAATTCAGCGTCGCAAAATTTAGTGACGAAAAAATTTAATTTCGTTGCTAATTTGCAAAAAATATTTTTAATGCAAAATTTGTTGCGAATTTGCAACTAAACCTTTTTGTGGAAAAATTCATTGCTAAATAGCGACAAAATATTTTGATGCAAAGTTCATCGGTAATTAGTATTCGTCGCACATTAGTGATGAATTTTTTTGTCGCAAAAATTGTTGCTATTTAGCAATGAAAAAAATATGTGGCTAATTAGAAATGATATTAGCGACGAATTTTGTGATAAAAATATAGCGATGAATTTTGCGACAAACATTCATCAGAGACAAACTTAGCGACGAATTTTTGTTAATTGATGAATATATTTATGATATCTTTTGCGATAAATTTTACGACAAACACTATTTAAAAAAGAATTTTGCAACAAATTTGTATTAATTTGTGAACATATAATAAAATTATTTCTTCTATTTTTCAATTTTAAAATCTAACTAAAAAGAAAATTAATTTGTAAAATTAATATTTAATTCAAATATTATAATAATATCAAAGAACAAAATACATTCAATTAAAATATCTAAAATATTGAATAAAACATCCATTAATATTGAAAATCCCACATAAAGCCTTCAAACATGTTGCTTAATCAATAAAATTATTAATTATATCATCCTCATCACTAATCTCATCATCATTGTGCCGCTTATCATTGTGCCCATCACTCGATTGATGAGTAGGAGGTGGGAGAGGAGAAACCTGACCATGATTGAGGTTAAGATGTTGCAAGATAAATTTTGTTCGAGACTCCAAAGATTTATATCATTCATTGACCTTTTCGATTTCTTCAGTTTTTTGTGACTTGAGTGATTCATATTGTTGCTTGATTTCTTTTATTTCTTCTTCCTTTTGTACAAGTAGATTTTTCAGTTGGCTCAGTTCTTGGGTTATTTGCTCCTTAATTTGTGTCCTCAAAATAGCTGCATTGGTAGATGAAGTTGAAGTAGCCTTTGTTGTGTATATCCTTGACAAGGATCCCATCCCAAATATTTCTCCTCTTTTTATCCCACCTGATGCCTCTACCCTTAATGCCATGCTATCAACTGATGGCTCAGACGAAGCAACACCATCATCACCACTAGAACGAGCCATTACAAGTTCATCATATTTATCCTGCATTAACAATATGGACACAAATAAGTTAACTTTATATATAAATACCATAAAAATTAAAAGCATTCATGGATTTGATTCTAGTTTCCATAAGGTTTAAAGCATCATATTACATACCTTAATAGCTTTTGCTATCACCACTCCATGTCTTATCTTTTTTTTGAAATGTGCGTTCAAATGTAGCTGTATATGTAGGCTCGGTCCCCAATTCAGCTACTTATAAAATATAAAAAACTAGTAATTGAATTAAACTAACTTACAACATGTTTAACACACTTGCCATTCTTCTTCTGTGCTCGACGATATTGATAAAGCCTCCAATATATGTGGCAAACCCTTCACTAGAATTAGAAGCTTAATTCTTTTTATTTTGTTCACTCCTTTACTTGCTCTTCTCAGTTTCCCAAATTCTTTTTATTTGGGTCCAATTCTCATTTGTAATAAAATCTAGCTTTTGTTAACTTTTTTTACTTTATTCAAGATATTTCATATGTGATCACTAGCTTTCTTTTTGAAAATTTGTTTTACTTCATTCTCATCTATTTCATCCCATCTGAACATCCGTTGTAATCAATAGAAAAATAGCTGACTTCGTTTGTACTGAACTTAGTTCGTAAGAAAATGAAATGACAAAACTTACCTGAAACTTATTCCACCATAAATCCTTAACTGTTTTTGGAGTGTTAGAGTAACTGATCCACTACCCCCCAATGGTTATCGACTATTTTATTAAGTTGCCTTACAACATATGGAGCATTCGTAAATCTGCAAACATGTTAGAAACAAAAATGATTCTTAGGATAGTTAAAAGAACTATATTCCCTTAATTTGGTGAATTAAATACTTACGAATCTCCATATGGGCATATCATGGGTCGGGTATCTTCTTCGCTTATGTTTCCCTTATCATTTGAGTGTTGCATTGAAGAAGGTGGAACTAAAGGAGAGGGGTTTGAGATAGATTCAGTTCGCATGTGTCCAAGTTGTCGCCTAATATGTTGTTCACGGTTAGAGGAAAGATGCATCTATTCATGTTGTCCACTACTGTATAGTTGTTGAGGGTTAGATGAAGAGGAAGAGGAAAGGGACGCGGATAGGGCCGAGGACGAAGAAGAGGAAGGAGCTTGCCTCCTTTGTGAAGTTCCACCACGCTTGTGACCTCCACGTTTATACTGACAAGTAAAAAGGTTAGACAAATACAGAAAAAAGTATGAACATGTATTAAAGATATATAATACATTACAATTATAGACACACAATAAATTAGAAAATTTGCATGTGACCTTCGAAAAAGAGATATCCAATTAAAATGATTATGGCAGAGTTGATTAAAGGATGTAGGGAACAAATTTAAAAAACAAACATAATGGCATAGTTTAAGAATCATAAAATAGAAGAATGCAAAAGATATAATTATTAAATGGATAAATGTCAAATTCAGAATTAATGTACTTATTGATACAATATGGGATAAAAATGAATGAAAAGTCAATCTCAAAAAGTGTAGCAAAATCAGCTAACAAGAATGAAGTATTAGAAAGCATATAGGGATCAGCTTCTTTTCTATTTCATGCGTACAAGATGATAAATTGTTTATGAAATTAATATTACAATTCTTTCTAGTCAGTACTGAATTTTATAATTGCTTAGATTCGTGTCAAAATCTCAATTTCCACATAGACGCAAGAGAATCGACTTGATATAGATGGAATCCTTGAGATGCATTACTTGTTCTTGAAGCATTAAAAATCACTGTTTGATGGGGATGCATTTAGGACATAGGACTTTTGTCTTGAAGATGAATTCAACCCTTTGGTAAATAAAGAAACTGTGGATTTGCTTATTATTACACAAAACCTTTTTATGTACTTTATTTATATTAATTGTTTCATTACTTATGGAGCTAATATTTTATTTTTTTGTGCATATGTTTTTAAACTTTCATGTTCCTTGGTATAGGAATTTCTCATATGCTTTGTGCCTTTTAACTTCTTTTGTTACTTTTACTGTGTGATCGTGGGCATACATTTGACTAGTGGTCTAAGGATAATATATTATTTTCTATTTTTTTTATATTTAAGGAAGGTAAAGTTTATGATATACCCATAAAAAGCAATTTTCTAAATATTAATTTACTCATAAATTCCCTATAACTTTCATTATCTATGACCAAAAGAAATTAAAAAAATTAAAACAAGTCATGTGTTTAACTAAAAATATTAATTTAGCAATAGATATCTTACACCAAACCTTTAATTTGTTGGATTAATAATTCTAAATATTGGACTTAATTATGAAAAAACCAAAAAAAATGAACTTTGCCCCTAATATTGTCTATCTTCCATAAAGAATATTCCCTCCCACATTATAATTAATCGTATGGTATACTGAAAAGTAGTTTATGATGATACAATTAGTTTTAGGATAAAATTCAACTATGACCATAATTAAATTGTAGAAGTAAACAAGAATTTAAAAAAACAATATAAAAATACTTGTGCAAGATAATTCTTCAACCCAAGATGAAGCAGAGAACAGTTTTCCTACTAATCATATTTTTTACAACAAATTTCAGTCAAACTCTTCTTAAGAAAGTTTAAATTGTATGTTTTTCTCTTTAATGTACCTTTCAATGATATGAATATGATTTTCCAAAACAACATAAGAAGCAAATCAACAACAAAATGAAACAGCAAAATCAAAGGGAAAAAATAAAAAACTGAACACGCAGACCAAATTATCTGTAAAATGAAACAACAAATCAAAATTAGGGAAAGTAGAAACTGACCAGCCTCATAAAATATGAGTGATTTAGCTCAAAGGTTGGTTTTGCTGTAAGATTTCTTTTCCAAGTATGAGACAATTTAAAGGAATGGTTATGAGAAACCTTTATATTTCTTGTTTGCAATAGTGTTATGTGATTGTGGCTTTTTTTTATAGGATTTTGAACCAGATATAACAGCTTATGGCAGTAGGCTTATGGCTGTAGACCTCATGGCAGTGGGCTTATGGCAATAGGCTTATGGCAGTGGATGGCAGTGGGCCTTATGGCAGTGGGCTTTATAGCAATAGGCTTATGGCAGTGGGTCTTATGGTAGTGGGCTTATGGCAGTGGGCCTTATAGCATTGGGCTTATGGCAGTGGGCTTTTTGTTAATTAGAGATTAAGCTTTTTGGCCTAAACTTTTATATACTTTTTGTTAATTATATTTAATTAAATTTTATTATTAGTCTTAAAATAAATTTATTGATTGAATTATTATTTGATTAACTTGTAACACTTATTTACTAAGTCACTTTAATATTAGTATAAATTTATGAAATTTGATAAATATTTTTAAATTTAAAATGATTTTAAAAAGGCTTCTTACGAATTAAAAAAAATAAATACTCATCACTAACTAACACTTATAATCTCATTTACTCTTTTTAAAATTAAAGAGTCTAAATATGCTTACATCACTAACCAATACCTATACTTTTTTATCAAATTTTGAAATATAAATAACATATTTTTAATATTTATACTTTTATAAAGTGTTTAATGCACCTAAGAATTAGTCTATTTTGTTTTGGATTTTTTTGTTCCCTGTGTTTTTAAATCTCAATATTTAGACTGAACATTACAAAAAATAAAGTAGATGTTAAAATTTAGACAAATTATAATATTAAAATTAGTGTTAAAGCTTTAATGCTTTTCACATGGATCAAAAACACTAAATAAAATGATAACCAAAAAAGTTTGGCACTCGCAAAAAATATGGGTGGCAACTCCATGTTGTTCAAAACTCATTTAATGGTCTAATCATCATTGTCATCTTCTTCCTCATCATCGGCCTCATCTTTATCATCATCCTCATCATCTTCATCATCATCATCATCATTGTCACCATCTGTCTCAAAATCAAATTCTTCAACACCTTCTAAATTAGATTCACGAATTTTAGTTGGACCTATGTCTATCACTGCTCCACATGGATCTCGTAAAATTGGAATGGTATATTCCTTAATTTCAACTGTGCTACTAACTTTCTCTTGTTGATATGCTGTATCCATCCAGTGTTCCTCAATTTTTCTTCGTGCTTTGGTTTTAATACGGCCCACCAATTAGCTTTGTCACGTTTTAAGCTGGGATATGATGCGTAGTACACTTGAATTGCTTGTTGTGCCAAGACAAATGGTTCATATTTCATATATCTTTTCTTGTGATTTATTTCAACCAAATTAAACTTTGTATGCATATTCATTCCTTTAACAGGGTCAAACCATAAGCACTTAAATAATACAACATGCATTAATGGTCCTGGGTACTCTATCTTTATGATTTCATCCAACAAGCCATAAAAAATGTTTTTGGTACTTCCATCATTGGATGATTGAACACACACACCACTATTTATTGTGGCTTTTCCCATTCCATATTCTTGAGTCTGAAAATTATACCCATTTATGAAATATGATGGCCAGGTTCATACCCTAGAATTTAGACCCCATGACAGAGGATAGAGCAATCTTTATTGTTCAACTTGTTCATGATTGCTGTGAACCTAAAGTAATACACATAAAATTAATAATATAAGATTTAATTAATGATGTTTTAAATTTTAATAAGTTGATTTTGATCCATAGGCAACTTACATATGTTTTGAACTATGCTGCAAATTCTTTATTGCACATACGATCAAATTCATTTGGTGGTAATCCATATATTGAAGTTTGAAAAATCCTATCAGCAAATATGAGTTATATATTAGAAAATGTTTGATGCACACACAATACATCTATTTACAAATTTAAACTTACTCGAAATGTGGTTGCACTTTTGGACAGTTTAGTAAAATATATATATGGGCTGCTCGCCATTCTTTAACTGTTAAATAACAAAACTTACATGTGCCGCTTGGTCGATCGAGATAATTGAAAATAGAGAATGCTTTGTAACTTGGATTAGTAAGGCCCTCATCATTTCTTCCTACTCTCTGTCTCTTACACTGCACGTTAGGCTCAAAATAGTATGATGCAAATGTTGTCACTTTTTCCATAATATATGCATTACAAATTGAAGCTTCAACACATGCCTTATTCTTTACTTTTTTCTTTAAATGATATAAGAATCTAGTTGCAATATAAAGAAGTTTATCAAAACATAAGATATAATTAAGTATTTTACATTTTATTAAAAAAAATATTACCTCTCCAATGGATACATCCATCAAAATTGGATGGGACTTGCCATTTAGCCTCATAAGGAAAATGAACTCTCCATTGAATCAAAAAATGATAAAGGGAGTATCCTTTCTAAGTTGCAAAGAATGGCAGGGATATCTCTCTCTAGTTTCTCAATATGTAATACTTTCAACACTATTGAGCAAATATCTTAAAGAAAAATACTTAACTCTGTTATGGCGCCCCATACAAAATTTGGTAGAAGTTCTTTGAATGCTATTAGAATTAGTCTTTCCATAAATATGTGACAATCATGACTCTTTAAACCTATCAACTTACATTCATTTAGATCAACACATCTCCCCAGGTTTGAGGCATATCCTTCAGGAAATTGTACAGATTTTAGCAATTCACAAACAACCCGTCTCTGCTCTTTGTTCAATGTATAAAGTGCTTTTGGTTTTGGTCCTTTACTGGTTGCATCCACATGTAGTATAGGCTGATCAGAAATAATTTTCATATCTTTTCTTGCATTCAAGTTATCTTTTGTTTTTTCACTAACATCCATCGCAGTATTTATGACATTGTCAAAAACATTCTTTTCTATATGCATGACATCAAGATTATGATAAATAAGGTGAGTTTTCCAATATGGTAGATCCCAAAATATACTTCGTTTAGTCCATTTATGTGTACTTCCATATGCAATAGTTGTACCAATAGGGCTTTCAACAATAGTTGGAAAGCCATGCGCTCACTTTTAAACTTGATCACCAGTCAGCCTCAGTGGTGGAGGTGTTCTTTCAATCCTATTTTTGATGAACTCTTTTTTATTTTTTCTGAATGTATGATTCATTAGCAAAAATTGTCTGTGACATTCAAAATAGCTAGTCTTCTTCCCATGTTTTAATCTGAATGGCTTTGATCTCTCCATGCATATCAAACATCCTAAAATCCCAGTTGTACTCCATCTAGATAACAGTCCATAAGCTGGAAAGTCATTTATTGTCCGAAGAAGAGTAGCCTTCATTACAAATGTCTGATTAGTAAAGACATCATACGTAGGAACACCACCATCCCAAAGCTGTTGTAACTCTACAATCAGTGGTTGCATATAAACATCTATCAACCTTTTTGAATTTTATGGGCCAGCCACGATCAATGTCAAAAACATATAAGTTGTCCTCATACACATACCAGGTGGAAGATTGTACGGAGTTAAGATAATCGACCAACATGAATAAGTTTTTCTCGATTTCCCAAATAGGGTAAACCCATCAGCACAGAGACTTAACCTGATGTTTTCGAGGCTCTATGGAAAACTTACGATATATTCTATCAAAATGTTTCCTTGCCTCTGCATCTGAAGGATGAAACATTAAACCCTATTTTGTTTCATGGTTTGCATGCCAAGTCATGTGTTCAATAGTGACCTTAGATGCATAAAGCCTTTGCAATCTAGGAATTAAAGGTAGATAAAACAATTGCTTGTAGGGTTTACGTTTGTGATTATGACCTTGTCTCCTGCTAATCTTATACCTAGATTGGTTACAGAATTTACAAGATTCTGCATTTTCATCATCCTTCCAATATAACATAAAGCCCTTATTACATATATCAATCCTTACAACTGGAAGACCTAAGTTATCCACTAGCTTCTTCATATCATAAAAATCATTTCGCATGATGTTATCACGAGGCATTGTTTCCAGTATTACTTCAATAAATGAGTTGAAGTAGTTATCACGAGGCATTGTTTCCAGTATTACTTTAATAAATGAGTTGAAGCAGTTCTCAGACACATTATGCTCTGCCTTGATATTTAATAGCCTTGCCGTCACTGATAACTTTGTGTGGTTGTCACAACCTACCCACAATGGTTCATCTGCACCTTTCAACACTTCCCAAACTGATTAAACTAAAAAGTTTCATTATCCATATTCTCATCAACACCTGTTACTCCTACCTCTTCTAACAGTGATGCATAACCAGTATTCACTTGTTCAAATGTTGAAGCAAAGCTAGTAGTTGCATGGTTTGATTCTGAAACAAAATTTTGACCAATGACATCAATCACCATCCTTTGATATGGGTTTAATTGTTCATAATAACTACATTCTCCCCTAACTGAAAATTGCTAACTTCTTCGATATTCTTTATCAGATATAAATAGTTCACCATGCCAAGTCCAATTATAGTAATTCGAGGTAAAACCAAATCTACAAAGATATTCCCTAACTTTATCACACACATGAAACTTACAATTGCCACACTTTTTACACGGACACCTTATCTTATTTCCATCCATGAACTCAACTTTACTACTAGCAAAGTCCAAAAACTGTTCTAACCTAATACGAAACTCATCAATTAATCCTCAACATTCAGGTAAGTTTTTATTATACATCCAGGCCCTATCTTGTTGCATTATGTCTGTATACAAATTAAAAATTTCCTCATATTAACAAAACCATATCTAATATTTAATATTCTCAACAAAAAACCAAAATTTTAAAAATAAAAATTCTATTTGTGCCTAGGCAATTACTTTGAAATTGAAAAAAAATAGTATATAAAGGAGACTTACCCAAGTATTTCATTGAACTCTTTGTAGTAAAAATTGGTCAATTTGATCAGAATTATAACATCCATTTCAACTATGAGTCCTTCAAATACGTGTATACTTAAACAATAAAAAAATTACAAAAAATAAAAAAATTACATGAGATTGATGGAACTTGTGGCAATTGATGGAAGAAAGTAGTGAAACAAATAATAACTAAGTTCATGATTACCATATGATACAAAATATGAAAAAAGAAAAGAGATAAAAGATAGAGCATGGGAAGAGAATTGAAGAAAAATGGAAAGGAAAGTAATAAGTATATTTATATTTTGTGACGAAATTAGTGACAAAAAATTACTTTATCTTACCAACGAATTTAGTGATAAATTTTCGTTAAAAATATATTTCTAACTATATTAGCGATGACATTAGCAACAAAGTCAGTGGATTTAGCGACAAACTTTAGCGACGAATACTCATTCATAATAATATTGTGATAATAATAGCAACGAAATTAGTGACAAAAAATTGCCGGTGGACATTAGTGATAAAATTTAGCGATGAATAAACAAACATAGCAAAATTGTGACAGCATTAGCGACAAAAAACTATAGCTTAAAATTTTGCAATGAATTTAGCAATGAATGCATATCGATCATACAAGCTGCCACAAATTTAGCAACAAAAACTTTGCCATGAAATATCATGACAATGGATGTTGCTAATTTCATCGCTTATTAGCATCGCTAATTTAGCGACGACTATTATTTGTCACAAATTAGCAATAACCTTAGCGATGAACTTATACGTTAATATTTTAGCAATGAAATTTTCAATAAACAGCATTCATTGCTAAATTAGCAATGAAAGTTAGCAAAGAATTTTTTATCACAAAATTCAGCACCATTATGCTCGAAACTTAGCCATGACATTTAGTGACGAAGCACATCTGTTGCAAATTTAGCGACAAATTTGGGGATGGATCTTTTGTCATAAAATTTGGCAACTTTTTGCGTTAATATTAGCGACGATTTTTATAACAAATCACTTATCGCAAAAGTACTATTTGTATTTTGTAATGAATTTTGCGACGAACTTTTGACAATTATATTTGTCATCATAATTTTTATCATTAATTAGTGACGAATATGTTTTAATTACTATTTTTCATGGCTAAAACCTATTTTTTTATAGTGCTGTGAATTAACCCTTAAATTACATAACATTTAAAATAAAATTTTAAATAAAAAACAAAACTATAAAATTATTTATATAATATGTATAAGGCTTCCAAGAGTCTAGCTATTCACCACATGTCAACCAAGGAGGTTGACTTATATATTTATATAGTTGCATAGATATTTATATGTATATGTGTAGTACATTGATATTTTTATTTTCATATTCTCTCTTCCTTAAATTTTTTAGGGATCAATATTTTGTAAATATTATAAGAAATGAAGAAAAAATAAATTAACCTAATCTAACCTTTTGAATTTATTTATTATTTTTCTTATGTACTGGAATAAAAAATAAGTCTATTAAGTAACTTTTTAAAAACAATTTAACCATAATAATAAAAATTTGATTAAATGTTAATAAGTACTCAATATTACAAAATAAAATATTTTCAAGAAATACAAAATTGAGAGAAAAAGATATTAATTTAATTATAATAGTAACTACGATATCCTTAAGTATTTATGAATGTAAATTTTTCTACAATCATATATCAGCATATACGAAATTGATATTATAAATTTCACACAATTAGATAATTATATTTAGATTCATTTAAGAAATATTTTGTATCTTTTCATTAAATATTAAATAAAATTTCAGTAAATACAAATTTTATATTTTTATTGGCTTGAAAACTTACTATAATTTTATGATATTTTTGAATTGTAAGTTATGATTTAATCATATTATTTATTATTTAAGTGAACAATATGAGTTAATGTATTTTCAAGGTTTAAAAACTTCAAAATTAATTTGATTTTTGTTTATCGAAATATAACACAACCCATGAGTTGTTTGTTAATAAATCAATATTATAATCATTTTATTTCTCTTAAA
Source organism: Adansonia rubrostipa (assembly GCA_038381775.1). NCBI lineage: Eukaryota > Viridiplantae > Streptophyta > Magnoliopsida > Malvales > Malvaceae > Adansonia > Adansonia rubrostipa. The sequence goes on along the minus strand of JBBYHM010369030.1, from coordinate 4,274 downwards.
TATTATTTCAATAAATATAACATGAACTTGTATTAAAATTTATATAAAATATAAAAGTTAATATTTTTTTATTTTATATTGATTTTTAAAAAATAAACGTGCAACATTGCTTGAGTATATTTATAATAATTATAAATGTAGCTATAAATGGTAATACTATTCTTAAATAATAACTTTTTTAATTTTTTAAATGATATTTGTGCTAATATTAAATCCTCTAATTGAATATGTATCATGAATTAACTAGACATTAACTCAATTAATCAAATTACTTAAAAATTTAATTAAAATATTAATATTATGATCATTTACATCCTTTTATATTAAAAAACCAACCATATGTTTTAAAAATAATATACTTATCTTTAACAAATTATTCTATTTATTATAAACCACCCTCAATTTTTTTCTCTAAAAAATTTTTTCATATAATCTGTGTTTATTTCAGTTCATTCGTGCACCTTTAGGGATGACAATTACAACTCAAATTTGAAGATTCCCAATCTTTTGGGAAAATTTTATTTTAGGAGAATGAACTTTTTATTTTTTGATAAAGGAGAGTAAAAACTTTTATTTACAAATAAAAAATAACACTAATTCAAATTATTAACAGGAAATGGCAACTATGTAATTGCATTTAATTCATCTGCGCTAAGAACCAACTCCTTTTACCAGCAACCAACTCTCCTTTGCCTTTTTTTTTTTTAATGAAAATAATTAAAAATACTTTATATTAAATCATTAATTATTAGTTAAAAATTAAAAATATTTATATTAAATTTTGAATTAAAATTAAAAAATATTTTATAGTAAACTTCGTATTAAATCTCGAATTACTATTTTAAAATAATAAAAATTAAAAAAAATTATATTAAATCTTAAATTATAATAAATAAAATATTAATTATATTATATATATATTGGAACTACATTTAAAATATAATAAATATCTATATTGGAACAAATATTTGATATAAGTTCTAATATGGCAAGGTCAACTCCTATACTAAGGGAACCGACCCCAAATATATATTATATTTAAATAAAATGTGTACATATATATATTTAAATACTATTTAAAAATAATAAAAATTAAAATTATTTTATATTAAATCTTAAATTATAGTAAAAAATGGTAATTATATATTATGTAAATTGAAACTACACATAAAAATAATAAATATATATTGGAACATTTATTTGATATATGTTCCAATATGGGAAGGGCAAATATATGTTACATGTAAATTATATATATTAAAAATACTATTTAAAGGTAATAAAATATTAAAAAGTATTTTACATTAAATCTTAAATTATTATTTAAAAATAATAAAAATAAAAAAATATTTTATATTAAATCCTAAACTTAAAATCTAAAAAAAATAAATTCTTTTATTATTTAAAAAATAATACAAAATTAAAAAATATATTATATATCTATTGGGGAAATTTTAATTTGGTATTAGTTCTCTTGGTGAAGAGAGGTTGGTTCAATTAAAGTCATAGGTACATTCAATTAAAATCATATGTACATACTTTTATTGTTATATTTATATTTATTTATAGCCATATGTGCATTCAATTTTATTGGAAAGAACTAACCCTCCTTAAAAAGAACTGACTCCTTAAGCAAAAAAATACATAAATTAAGAAAAATAACCGACCTTTCTATGAAAAGGATCGACTCTTTAGGCCAAAAATATCATTTTTACTATACTTATATTTAAATTATGCTATATGAATATATCATTTTTTATTTTTTTTTATTTTTGAAAAGTAATTCAGATTTAATATAAAATATTTTTTCAATTTTAATTCTATGACTTAATATAAAATAAGTTTTTAAGACAATAAATACATCTAGCAAATGATATGTATATATAGCATAATTATATGTATATATAGTGAAAACAATATTTTTTGGCCTAAGGAGTCGATTCTTTTCATAGAGGTCAGTTTCGAATAAAATTGAATATATATATATATATGTGACTATAATTAAATTTACAAATGACTATAACAATATGTATATATGATTTTAACTAAATGTACATATAGTAAAAATGATATTTTTGGCTTAAAGAGTCAGCTCTTTTCATGGAATGGTCAGTTCTCTTTCTTAATTTGTATTTTTTTTGCTTGAGGAGTTGGTTTCTTTTATAAAGGGGTTGGTTCTCTTTTTTAATTTGTGTATTCTTGGCTTAAGAATTCAGTTCATTCAAATAAAATTGAATGTATATATGACTATAACTAAATCTATATATAACAATAACAATATGTACATATGATTTAACTGAATATACACATGACTAATTGGACCTACCCCTCTTCACAAAGAGAAACAATATCAAATTAAGTTTTTTTCAATACATGTATAGAATATTTTTTAATTTTTTATTATTTTTTATATAGTCAAAAAAATTATTATTTTTAAATTGTAATTTTAGGATTTAATATAAAATGTTTTTTAATTTTTTTAATTTGAGATTTAATATAAAAAATTTTTATAATTTTATTATTTTAAATAATTATTCAAAATTTAATATTTAATATTTTAATTTTTTATAAATTTCTAAATAGTAATTCTAGATTAATATAAAATATTTTTAATTTTTTATTATTTTTTAATAATTTTTTAATATATATAATTTATATATAATATATATATTTGAGATAAAAATTGACCCTTGCCATTTTACAACATATATCAAATATAGTTTAATTTTCCTTATGTTCTTTCCCAACCAACCAAACAAAAACGAGGCCGGCTTGCGTCAGAATCAGAATAATGAAGTGGAAACTAACAAAAAAGTGGCGGCTTGCGTCACCATAATAAAGCGCGAGCCCCCCTTACGTAATATATATATATATATATATATATACACGCACGTAAATATTAAAAATTATTTAAATTAATAATAATAATTGTTATTATTTATTTATTTTTAAATTATTATTATAAATATTTTTATTATTAATAATATTTATATAATTTATAAGTAAAAATTTAATTTAATTAAAATAATTTTATTAAATAATAATTTGATCAAAATAAGATAATAATAATTTTATTATTTAAATATTAAATAATACTTTATTAATCATTGTTTTTTGCTTTCTAATAAAGTTTCTTGCTCCTTAGTTTTTTTCTTTCTAATAATAGTTTTTATTTTTTCATTTACTATCATAATATTTTTTTATATCTTATTTTTAGATAGATTTCAAAATATTATAAATTCAATAGTTTTAAAAAAATTTTCTTTTTACAACAAAGGTTTTTGGCTTTTTGTAAGCTGTAATTTTTTAAATATTGTTTGATATTTCTTATTTTTATTAGATTTGTTTTGATTGTAAATTCAATAGATTTAAAGAAGAATTCATCATAAAGGTTTTTGAAATTAAGTTATTCTTTAAATTAATTCATTATTTACATGTAGAAAAATAAACTTATTTAATAATAAAAAATTGAACACGTTAAATCATATATAATGTGTGTGACATAAAAAACTACTACATATATATATATGAGTTTGCATCATATCTCAAAAGATTATTTAATTAGGTAAAAAAATTACCTTAAATATAATAAAATTGGTATTATTATTTTTTCTTATATTTTTTAAAAAATTTATGTACCTTAATAATCAAATTATGTAAATATAATAAAAATTGTAATAGTATTTTGCATTATCTTATTTTATTTTATTAGCACGTGAGACAACCACTTTATTGTGCTTTTATCTTGAAAGATAAAATAGATGGCTATTTATTATATATGAGTAGTTTTCCTAAGGCTGGAATTTTTTTTAAGTGTAAATTATTCATGTAACTTCTGATTTCTTAAAACAATTACTCATAATATTTTTCAAAACACAAATTATCATTAGGATCTCATAGCCCTAACTACAGGTGGCAAAATGTATCCGGACCCTAAAATCCGCTTGAAAAAACTCGAGCTTGAACTCGAACTTAACCCGATACAACCAAAAAGTTAATGGCTCAAACCCAAATGGCCCGAACCCGAAATAGCCCCAACCTGAAATGACCCGAATTCAAAATGACCTGAACCTAAAAGAACCTGAACCCGAAATGACTTGAACTGAAAAAACCCGAACCCGAGCATGACCTGAACCTAAACTCGAATTTAATACTAAAAGTAAATATGACGAAATTATAATTAAGCAACTTTTTATCAATAAAAAACTTTAATAATGAATTTTATTTTAATATTCTTTTAATAATTTAATTAAATATTAAAAACATAATTTATA
>JBBYHM010369011.1:0-18532 GCA_038381775.1 Adansonia rubrostipa | reverse complement strand
GGTTGATTTTCTTCATTTATCCAAGAGATAAAATATAATCTTCAAAGATAATTACTTCAGCTTTCAAACTCTTAACCTAAGTAAAACTTCATCTTCCAACTTCTCCTAGTATGATTAAAGTTCTTCAAGATCAGCTCATAAGAATTCAAAACCCATATAAATTCTCTAACTTAGCCAATTTTTGCTTCTTTTGTATTTTTCATCCAATTAAATCGTGCAAAATAAAAAAGAAAACTAAATGCTTATGATAATCATAAAAAATAACTAAAAAAGATTAAAATAGAAAAATAATTTATATAAAATTAAGCACTTATCACATTGATAGCATGTGGATTGAACAAAGCATGAAAATACCATCTCAGCATTAACCAAGAAAACTGAACGAACTGTTCGAGGTTAAGTTAGTTCGGTTAATTCAGTTTTGACTCTTGAAATTGGTCGATTTGTTTATTTCTTGTGCTAAGGTCAGTTAAGTAGGTTTTTAATTTGGACAAACCTAATTGACTATTTGCTCTATTCTAGGGAGAGGTGTAAAATGGTTATTTTGAAAGTTTAAGGAATAAAGCTTAAATCATCATTTTGTAAACTAAACGTTCACATTATTATAATGCACCAAATGATCTCGTAGAGGAATAATTGTGCATGTGAACCAAATATGTTGTTAATCCATCTCTATTTCATAAATTAAAAGGAAATCAAAACCATTAACCCAATTGTACACCTGACGAGTTTAAACATGATATACACATGAAACAATAAAAGTAATTAAAATGTGTTAAAATACAATACAATACAATATAAAAAATACAAATACTAAATAAATACAATACAATATAAAATACTAAATAAATAAAAAAACATGTTAAAATCTAATATAAGATGAATCATTAACATGTCACAATTTATATAAATACACAGCAGCTTAACTACGAATTGAGAATTTTGGATATAATATGATTACATGAAAAATAACTAAAAGATAATACAAAATATGACACATGAAAAAATTAACATGAGCATGACATGAATACACAAATGTGTTAAAATTTATGTAATACAAATTATTGACATATTAAACTTTTATAAATATAAAATACTATAAGAACGACTAACATATGAAAATATATAAATACAACACAAATATACAAATTACCCGATATATATAAGACAAGAAATACAAACACGATAAAAATACATGAATTTATGAATTCTATCAATTGTCCTCCAAATTAACTGAAAACATTAATTTTACATTCCTTCTATTGAAAGAAAGTAAATCATTATTATAACTATATTAATATATATATTTGTATTATATACCCCTTTTTTTTTGTCAATTATTACTGATTGAGTTGGTAATTGTGGACACCTAATTTCATTTGGGCTTCTTTTTCAAGAATTTTGAATATCTGAGATCGAGAACTTAATGGTTATCTTCATTGGAAACAATCTTTTTCAGATGAACAAGACATTTTCAAGATATTTTTAGTCATAATTTAAATAGCCGTAAGTTCACGTAAAAAAAGTCATATTTTGATCTCTAATTTCGGATATACGAAATGAATATTTGAGAGAAAATTATTTTTTCATAATTTCTTTCCAAATTTTGAAAATATATTTCTGCGGATGATATCATAGTCAAATTTCTCATTTTTAAGAATTTCTTTGAGAATTTTTTTTGTTAAATTTGAGAAATTGACCTTCACATATTGTTAACGATACCTATGTGGTATTTATGCTGATATGCACTCTAAAAAATTAAAAATACTTAAGAAAAATTTTATGTTAGCATTTTATACTATGAGGTGTCAAGTTGCTTTTTTTTAATTAATTTTGATTTTTTTCACAGTATCATAAGTATTATAATTGTGAAATTTTTCTGATAAAATTATTTCGAATTTTGAATTTTTATCTTTACCATTTTATATATTAATATTTTGAATGATATGTTTTATATAATTCATTTTATATAATATTTAATGTATTTTTTAAAATTTTCTTGGTTCAAAAATAAGATTTTTCCTCTATCTGTAAAATTTTATGGTGAAATTTTCTCAAGTTTTCAACTTCAAAATTATTTAAAAATGTGTATTTAATTACTATTAAATCAGTTTTTTTTAAATTCATTTTATTTTATAAGTTTTACATTTTCTTCTCATTTTTAAAATACGGATTTTTTACTCTGTAAATTTTTTTTTAGAAGATTTTTCTTAATTTATAATTTTTAAAATTTTTCAAATATTATTATTTAATTCATATTAGATAATTTTAGGAAAATTCCTTTTATCTTATTAGTTTTGCATTTTTCTTTTGAAATTCTCTTATTTTCAAAATACGAAGTTTTCTATTCCATAATTTTTTAGGAAGTTTTTTTTTACTTTATAATTTTTTAAAATTATTTCAATATTATTATTTAATCTATATTAAATCAGTTTTGAAAAATTCCATTTGTTTATGGAGTTTTAGAATTTTTCTTGTTACTGAGATGCAGATTTATCTACTCCGTAAATTTTTTTGGTAAGATTTTTCTGAGTTTATAATTTCTTTAAATTCTTCCAATATTTCCATTTAATTCACATTTAACCAGTTTTTAAAAATTTAATTTATTTTGCATTTTTTACATGTAATAATTTTTTTCTAGTAAAGGTTTTTTTCATAAAATTTTATGAGTTTGTTATTTTTAATATTTTTTCTGTACATAAAAATTATTTTTATCATTAGATTAAATTGAATTGATCATATGAAATTTTGATGTAAATACATAGTTTTTAATTTTTATATTTTAGTCTTCGTAGTTAACTTTTACGGTATAATTTTACAGATTATACAAATATCTTTCAAAATTCCCTAGACTTTCTAAAAGACAAAAACAATTAATTTAAATCAAATCAACCAAAAAGAAATTAAACAATGAAAAAATAAAATCAAAAGTTAATAATAATAATAATAAAAGAAAGTTTCCTAGAAAACTTTAGGAAAGCCAACGGCAAAAGGTTTTTCTTCACCATTTTTGGCCGATCCTTTCTCTAAAAAAACAAAGAGCGAAGCTTCGTGAAAGGTTAGTGGCTTTCATAAGCCAAAAATCTTAAAAATCAATTAAATTCCTTAAATTTTCTCATGTTTTTCAAGCTTTCAAGGTACATTTTTTTACCAAATTTCTCCTTTTTTTTTAGGTTTTGTGAGTTAAAATCATGTTAAGGCTTATGGATTTTCATCTATGTTAAAAGGGTAAACATGATAACATAGAAATTTTTTTGTATTTGTTGTGATTTATGTTTAAATCTTGCTTTTTTTGTAAGTAATATTATTCTTGTTGTTATGATTTTGGTTTTATTGTGTTTATGTTTATGTTTAAATTACTTTTTTTATGGTATTTTAATGATTAATATGTTGATTAGTATATTAGTATATTTATTTTATGATTTTACTTTTATTTAAGTTTAATCATAATTATTTATGCTTGTTTTCATGCTTTTTTTTTTTTATCAATGTATGCATATATTTCACGATTTCCACTTTGGTCAAATCTGCTTGGAATTTTTTATAATGATTTTGTGCCTATTTTTTATGATAATTTTATGTTTTTTTTTTTAATTTTTAGGTCGTTTTGCAATATTAATAAACATAGGGACTAAATTGTAAAATATTGAAAATTTTAAGAACTATTCTTGCTTGGCCGAGAGCTTCATGCTATATGGAAATTGATTTTGTGTGTTTACATACATGATATAGGCATTTTTAACACCTTAGGGGGTCATTTTGTAATTTTAAAAAGTTTAGGGAGCAAGTTGCAAAAAATAAAAAATTATGCTTTACGGCTAACAGTGTTTGGCCAAACCTTTGTACACATTTTTGCCATGTTTTTTTGGTGATTCTTTACTGGTTTGATGATTTGTTGTGATGTTTTGTGATATTTTATTGTATAAGGGTCAAAATATAATTTTATAAAGTTTAGGGTCATTTTGTAAATTTTAGAAATATACTTTTTAAAGGCCAAAGTGTTTGGACAAATCTTTGTTGATATTTTTTTGTAGTTTTCATATATGTTTGCATGTGCTTTTTATGATTTTTTCTTGTTATTTTATTATGTAGGCACTAAAATGAAAATTTTATAATGCTTACGGACTAAACAACAAATTTTCATATTTAGGGGGTCAAATGGACATTTCACCAGTTTTAAAGATTTCTAATATTTCTATGGCCTTCGTAGGATATAGAAATTTTTAAAACTTTCCATATTTGTTCAATCTTTTAAAGGATACGAAATGTCATTTTCAAAAATTTAGGGTTTATTGCAAATTTTACATTTTAAGTCAAACTTAAAATTTTAGCTTTTTATTTACACTAAATTCATCTACTTTTCATCATTTTAAGGTCCATTAGGGTACCGAGATACTTTTACGTTGAAGGTATACCCTAGAGGTATTTTGGTAATTTTCCTAAAACTGAGTCCTAGATAGTAACGGGATGCTTTTATGCCAAAGGTTCATATTTAGGATAGGTTCATCTAGTTCTCATTATTTTAGCGCTTGTTAGGGTTATTGGGATACTTTCACATTAAAGGTATACCTTAGAGAGATTTTGGTAAATTTTTTCATTGGGATACTTTAATGCCAAAGGTGAATTTTTAGGATTACTTTAGCCTTTCTGGGTCACTTTAAGGTCCATTAAGGTTATCGGGATACTTTCACGTCGAAGGTATACTCTAAGGGCATTTTGATAATTTTTTTTCATCGAGATGCTTTTATGCCAAAAGTGAATTTTTAGGATTAGTATAGCCTTTCTAGATCACTTTAAGGTCCATTAGGGTTACCAGAATACTTTCACATCGAAGGTATATCCTAAAAGTATTTTGGTAATTTTTTTTGGCAGGATGTTTTTAGGTCGAAAGTGCATATTTAAGATAGATTCACCCTTTTTCAATCATTTTCGAGTCTTTTAAAGGTTACCGAGATACTTTCATGTAAAAGGTATACCTTAGGGGTATTTTCATAATTTTGCATTAGAACCAAATCCTAGATGAGTATTAGGAGACTTTCATGTCAATAGTACATATTAAGAATAGGCCCATCATATTAGGTCATTTTTGGGTCATAGAGTCTGTATTTTTAATAATAAAATTATTTTTATAAATAAGGCAATGTCTCCTAATTAAATTAATACGTAGGATTCTTACTAGAATATGTGAAGAATTTTACGAATTATTTTAATAGAGAGATATCATTTTTAAATAGAAAGTTAGGATTTTTGGATTTCAAGAAAAAAATAAAACCTTTCGTATTTCGCATGGTTTTCCAGTGAGATACGATAGAGAATTCGTGTCCACTTGGTTCCCTGAAGGGTAGGAATAATTTTGTGATTTCAAAATGTAATAAAACCTGCCTTTTCTTGGAATAATAAATTTGTTTAATCAAATATTATGGAATTATAATTAAATTTTGAATATTGAAACCGAATAAAAATCAAATTTATTTTAACACATGATTAATAAGGTACCGATTGTCGGGCATCAGAAGAAGTTCAATTCTTACTTATGATTGTAACCGACTCCTAGACTCTTTCAAACGATCTCTGGTATGAGCGTAGGCCTCGGAGTTTGTTTTTATAGGTTTCGTAATTCTTAAAATATAAACTCCGATAGGTGTCCAATCTCACCTGGCCAAAACAGATTGGTGGCGACTCCAAGAAAAAGAATGGTCGTTTCGTAACGATTATTTAGAAAAGTCGAGTGAGCGATTCATCTCGACAACTCAGTCCTTAGGTATGAAAAATAAAGAACAACAATCATGATATAGGCCCTTAGAAATAAAAGAAAATAATTATATATAGATATTTATATAGAAACAATGGATACCTTTCCCATTTTAAGTCGGGCTGGTCAGGATTCGTATTCGGGCCATGTTACGATAGCTTGGTGACTCCACTAGGGACAACTAGAGAGTCAAGCCTAAAATTAATTGCGTGTTAGCTAAATTTTGATTAATTTGGTTTCAACCAATATTTAACTATAATTCCCGATATTTCAAAATAAATTTTTTCATTGTATTTTTAACTTATAAATTTTAGTATATATTCTTCATATTTTTCACTAACCTTTTTGTTTCTTTTATAGCGTTATTTTTGTGAGGGAATTTAGGATAGAGGTTTTATTATTTTTGAAATTGTCAAGTCGTAAAAGGTAAGTTGTTCCCCTACACACACTGTGCACATGCATATGCATTAGATTTTCTTCCACAAATAGGGAAAGGACATAGGTACCCACTATTCTAGGAGGGGTGAAGTAGCTCCACCTTCTGAGGTGTTAGCCTCTGTTTGGGCCAGTGAAAAGCCTACAAGGTGTAAATTCCTATGCCTGCCTGAGGTGTTAGCCTCATTATGTGCATGGAAGATACTCCCACTTGAATTGAACCCTTTTCGATATAAACTCGTGATGGGTAAGGATAAGAGTACTTCGTCATTTCTTTTTGAACTCGAGGAGCAATTCAAGAACCTATTTAGATGTTTCACCTGAACTTCATGTAATGAATTGTAAGGGCCTTACCTAGTTACAGCCATACTTGATTCTAGAGGATACCAAATTAGGTACATAAGGGGAAACGCTTCTAATAATTTCTTCTTATAAATTAATTTTCTTGATATTGATACACGTATGTTGTGTTATTATGATACACTTTATTTCTCACATTAATTTGTTATATTATGAAGGATTTTTCTTAATTTTTGGCATGATATTCATATTCCATGGAAACTTGTAAATTTATTCATGCATCTACAAAGTTCACATCCTTATATGTTCATGCATTCATAATTTTTGTAATGTGCTAATCCGTATCATTTATTGTATTTCTAGATCAATACATGGGTGATGATTTAGAGGCGAGGGTCCACATGTCAAAGTTCATCTAAGAAGACTTCGATCATGAAGTTCATGGAATGGAAAATCTACTCAATGGACTGATAAAAATGGTTGAGGGTTTATATGGGATAAAAAAAAGATCACGTTATTGGAAGTATTAGAATACTGAGGCAATCAAATGATTTCGAAGATAATTTTTTTAGGCAACTTATTGAAATTTGTAAATAAAAGGATTAAAAAATGAATGAATGAAATGAATTATTAGGGTTTGCAAAAATCCTTTAGAAACACTAACACAGTTGGAAAATGTAGTGCTTGCAAGATCAATTCTTTTTGTTACTTGCTTTTGAATCTTGTGAATATGTGTACGCCCACAATCAATGGATAAGTTAGAGAATGTTGGTTCATGAAAAAATGTTGTTGAATCACTACTCGAATTCTTCATATTCCAGCCTCTACAATAGTCTTTGTATCTAGTTCTTAGTTAATTCTCTGACATCCAATCTATTTCATTAAATGCTGCCCCCTTTACTCGATTACTTTTCACTCATTCATGCATTCGTTCATTCATTTACTCATTTATTTATGTATTTTTTCCATTTATTGACAATCACACTAGGATGCCAATAGAGATTAATACTGTCAAGACACATACATATTAATGCAAATTGATTTAAGGTTTTTTTTTTATATTTTGAGGTGAGATAACAAATCATTAAATGAAAGATACCCTGCAATAAGAAGGAAAATGCAAGCATAAATTTTAAGTTCGATGGAACCACTTAAGATAGGGAAACTAGTTTACTAACAGTTAGAAGATACTACCAATACTTCTGTCAGGGATCTGAGGAAATGCAAGCTGAAAAGCAACCACTTTATGGTGTTCAGTTTATGAAAGCTAGTCCTATGATACACATTCATACTAACCAAGTGAGGACAGGTAGCATATGTGGATCAGAAAGTAATTCTATCATAGTTGATAGGACCCTAAGAAGTTGAGAAAACAAAGAAATCCATTCAAACAGTGTCCTCGACCCTAGCTTTTCATTATTTAATGACCTCAACAGAATCAGATGTTCTCTGCGATTCCAACAAAACCTAGAAAACTTCCTACCTAAAGTGCTATAATTCGAGCGTTAGGGTGTAGCAAGGATTCCATCAACTAATGCATGTTATTCAATGTAAAGATAATATGGAGTATCAGGATAATTGGTAGGAGATCTTAGGCTACTATAAATTCCAACTTGGATTACTTGGATGATTCTTTGCTAATAAGCTTTTGGATTCATCCTCACTGCTAAGAAATTTAGTAAAGAGTCATATTGTAGTTGTCCTCACAGCATGATTGTGATGAAAGGAAATAACCACGCATCTTATGGAATTCCTGATTTTGAGGACTTAGAGTTTGATGCGCCTGTTAATGTTCCATTAGCTTACCTACAGTTCAGCCATAAAGGATGCCAATTCAATGAAATTCTAAGAGCTGGTGGACAACTATTAAGGCTTATTAGTCTAAGGGTCATCGACTTTTTGGTAGTATTCCAATCAGGGGTAATTTCTATCTCGACTTCAAAATTTTGTACATTTCTTAGGAAATGAATTTTGATTTGTAAATAGTATGCATACTTCACTAACCATGAATTTTGTTCATAATGATTTCCAATATTTAGGTTAATGAGAAAATTTTTGAAAATTTTTGGTAGGTAATCACTATTAGTTTGAGTTCTTTCAGAAAGGTCCTTCACTTCTACATAAATAATTCTCTTAAAGATTCAACTATTGACCTTTCACCACCATAGACCTTTCACACCCAAATATTCTTTTCTATGGATTCTTTAAAGGCTAAACAAATAGGTTATGCTCCTAAAAGATTCATATATTGATAGTTTTACATGTGTTTAAATAATGATAGTAATTTTGAGATTTTCCTCATTTCAATAATCTTTTGCCATAATTTTCATGATACTCTTCCAAATCCTCAATTCATGAAGAATGAAATTGAACATAAGCCAAAATCTCCTTTTCCTTTTAAACAAACCTTTTCAAACCAATTTTTAATACATAAGATATGAGATCCGAGATTTTTTCGAAGCCAATCTGATCTTCTTTCTTAGAGGCTCAACCAGTTGTTGGTGGTTATGAAGCTAATCATATTGAAGGGCATATCTTAAGCCTTTATTGCGTGTAGCATCATGCTATTGAAGTATTCAAAATGATTTTGGAAAAAAAAAACCTTTTCTTCTAGCAAAATGCTTGACCAATTCAAATGGCTATGTTTAAAATGAAAAATGGCCTTCTTTCTCTATCTTTTCTTAAAAATAAAAAATTATTCCCTTTGTAGTCCTCTTTGAGCCTGATAGTTTATTTTCTTTCTTTAAACCCTAATCAAGGATCACCTTCCACACTGGGGGGCAAGTGAACTAAAGCTTCAAGATTATAAGGGGCAAATTCCATTATAAAGTTATGAGAAGAACAAATCAGATGTCATGAAGTAAATTTTAAAGAAAAAAGAAAGTTTAAATTTCAAGTTCAAATGTTCCAAGTGAAGAATGAAGAAAATTTTAAGTTCTTTCAGAATACAGAACGATGAAAGTTTTGAAGAAAGAAAAAAGAGAAATGAAGAAAAAAAAGAAAAAAAACAAAAGTTGCTGAAGAAAAAAGATTTGTTTATCTTGAAAGATATGCCCAAATTAACTCTTTCTGAATAGACTGATCCTTGATTTAATTACCCTTAAACACTTTATTTGGGCCTATTTATCTTTTTCTTTTTAAACCCTAAACCATGGTCTACATTACATACCTAACAAAGTCCATTTTGATCAGACATAGTTATCTAGGCTGTCAGGCTATTCCTAGAAAGCTCTTTAAAATTTCATCTTTTTGAATGATTTTTGAGTCTTTAATAATATGATTAGGCAGGATTAAAGGCCTAAGAATTGCTCCTAAATCAATAAAGATAGTCACCAATTAGAGAGAACCCATTATCCTAATTCAAAAATGACCTCAAACCTTTGAAAATTTCATTACCTCAATAAAAGGTTGAGTCAAATGCCTTGACATTAATTCCTTTCTAAATAACATTTTAGAACTGTGTACCTAACCTTAATAATTGATGCTTACCAAAAGCCTTTCAGATCAATCCTTTGAGACTTGGTGTTTACAAGCATTAGTTTAATACCTATCAGGTTGTTGTATTTGAAGATTAAAAGGATGTTATAACTGATTGTTTGTCTTTCAAGGAATTCTTTAAATGAACATCCTTCTGAATTTGGTCTTGGTAAACCTTGACTTTGTCCTATCAATTTCTTAAAGACAAATTTTAGTAGTGTCACCTCGTTTGTGCCTCTAAATTCATTTCTTCGTCTTATTCAAAGAAGTCTCAAATAGTGATCATCCATCACAAGAAAGTTTTAACATCATGATGAAGATAACATAATCCTTTATCTTTGATATTGGAAAATCCATGGTTGAAATTGCTTTGGAAATTTCATAGGATTTGATCAATTCTTTCCCAAGGTCAGAGTAAGAAGCTCTCATTCCATAAATCCTAGAATTTTGATGAAATATAATGCTTTTCATGATTTCATAGAAGTAAGCAAATATGCTTTAAACAGATATTTATCCAATTATGTAAGTTATATCACTGGATCAATGAACACTAATTTAATATTTGATATTTGATGACTTTTCAGGAAAGATTGAACAATTCTTTAAAGAAATCTATCACTTTCTCACGCGATCCTATGGTAAGGTAGGTGGAAAAGGCTTTGAAGAAACTTCGATAGTGATATTCGAAGTATTCAAAAGTTTTCATCAAGAAAAATGTTTTCAAAGCTTCGATGGTCATATTTGAAGCATCCAAAAATATGTTTCCAATACTTTGATGACGATATTTGAAGCATTGAAAAAAGTTTTTATCACCCTTTCATGCAATCCTATGGCAAGGTAGGTGGAGTGGGATTTAAGTCAATTAAGTGCTTCATCCCGATAATTGAGCAAGTCTCAAATGTTACACCAACCTCTTGCCTATGTTGAGTTGCCAGTTTTGTCTCAGTCAACCCTTTATCCTTGCTGACTTGTTGATTTTGTCCCAATTAACCCTATTTTCCCTATTGACTTATTGGTTTTATCCTAGTCAACATTTTATCTTTGTTGACTTGTTGACTTGTCGACTTTGTCCCAGTCAACCTTTTTTATCCTTGTTGACTTGTCAGCTTTTTCTCAGCCAACATTTTTACCCTGTTAACTTGTTGGCTTTGTCTCAGCTAACCTTTTTTTCTCGGTTGACTTAGTGGTTTTTTCCTGATCAACCTTTTATCCCTATTGACTTGTTGGCTTTGTCCTAGTCAACATTCTATCCTTGTTGACTTGTCAACTTTGTCCTCGTCTACCTTTTTATCCCTGTTGACTTGTTAGGTTTGTCCTAGTTAACTTTTTCTCCCTATTGACTTGTCAGCTTTGTTCTAGTCAACCTTTTTCTCTCTATTGACTTATCGGCTTTGTCTTAGTTAACCTTTTTACTCATTGACTTGTTGGTTTTATCCCTGTCGACATTTTATCTTTATTGACTTATCGACTTTGTCCCGGTCAACCTTTTTATCCTTGTTGACTTATTGACTTTGTCCTAATCAACCTTTTATCGTTGTTGACTTATTGACTTTGTCCTAGCCAACCCTTTTATCTCTATTGATTTGACGGCTTTGTCTCGGTCAACCTTTTATCCCTACTGACTTATCGGTTTTATCCTAGTCAACCTTTTATACTTGTTGACTTGTCGGCTTTATCCCAGTCAACTCTTTTATCCCTGTTGACTTGTCAGCTTTATCTGAGTCAACTTTTTCTCCCTGTTGATTGTCGATTTTGTCCCAATTAGCCTTTTATCCCTATTGACTTGTTGACTTTATCCCAGTTAACCCTTTTACTCGTTAACTTATCAGTTTTATCACGGCCAACATTTTATCTTTGTTGACTTATCAACTTTATCCTGATCAACTTTTTTTATCCCTGTTGACTTATCAACTTTGTCCAAGTTAACTTTTTTTTCCTATTGACTTGTCGACTTTCTCCCGATCAACCTTCTATACTTATTGATTTTTTGACTTTATCTAAGTCAACCCTTTTATCCCTGTTGACTTGTCAGCTTTGTCCCAATCAACTTTTTCTCCCGATTGACTTGTCGACTTTGTCCTAGTTAACCTTTTATCCTTCTTGACTTGTCGACTTTATCCCAGTCAACTTCTATACTTGTTGACTTGTTAGCTTTGTCCCAGTCAATCTTTTTATCCCTGTTGACTTGTCAGCTTTATCCTAGTTAATTTTTTCTTCCTGTTGACTTGTTGGCTTTATCCCAATCAACCTTTTATCCCTGTTAACTATTTGACTTTGTCCCAGTCAACCTCTTATCCTTGTTGACTTATCAGCTTTGTCTAGTCAACCTTTTTCTCCCTGTTGATTTGTCAACTTTATCCTAGTCAACCTTTTTACTCATTGACTTGTCGGTTTTATCTTGGTTGACATTTTATCTTTGTTAACTTGTCGACTTCCTCTCAATCAACCATTTTATCCCTGTTGACTTGTTGGCTTTGTCCCAGTCAACCTTTTATCTTTGCTGACTTGTCGGCTTTGTCCCAGCCAACCTTTTTATCCTTGTTGACTTGGCAACTTTATCCCGGTCAACCTTTTATCCTTATTGACTTGTCAATTTTACCCCGGCCAACCTATTATCCCTATTGACTTGTTGGGTTTATCCTGGTCAATCTTCTATCCTTGTTGACTTATTGGCTTTGTCCCAGTTAACCCTTTTATCCTTGTTGACTTGTCGGCTTTATCACAGTCAACCTATTGTCCCTGTTGACTTGTTGGCTTTGTCCCAGTCAACCTTTTATCTCTGTTAACTTGTTAGCTTTTCCCTAGTCAACCTTTATCCCTGTTGACTTGTCAGATTTATCTCAGTTAACCCTTTTCTCCCTATTGACTTGTTAGCTTTGTCCCAGTCAAGCATTTTATTCATTGATTATTGTTTTATCCCGGTCAACCTTTTTGTTTTTTGACTTGTTAGTTTTGTCTCGGTTAACCTTCTATCTTTGTTGACTTTTTTGGTTTTATCCTGGTTAACATTTTATCTTTGTTGATTTATTGGCTTTATCTTGGTCAACCATTTTATCTTTGTTGACTTTGTCGATTTTATCTCAATCAACCCTTTAGTTTGTTAATATGATGGTTTTGTCCTCGTTAACCCTTTTTATTTGTAGACATTATCAATTTTATCCTGATCAACCTTTTATATATGTTGACTTATTGGTTTTATCTCAATCAACCTCTTTTGGTTTATTGACTTATAGGTTTTGTCGCGGTCAACCTCTTACCTATGTTAACTTGTCGATTTTGTCCTGGTCAATCTCTTACCGATGTTAACTTGTCAGCTTCGTTTCGTCCCTGCCAATCTCTTACCAATGTTGACTTGTCGATTTCGTCTCGATCAACCCTTTTTATTTGTTGACTTATAGATTTTGCCCTAGTCAATCTCTTACCGATGTTGACTTATCTGTTTCGTCTCAGTCAACCCATTTTATTTATTAACTTATAGATTTTTTTGAGAAGATTTTTCTTAATTTATAATTTTTAAAATTCTTTAAATATTATTATTTAATCTATATTAAATTAATTCAGGAAAATTCCTTTTATCTTATTAGTTTACCATTTTTCTTTTAAAATTCTCTTATTTTCGAAATATGAAGTTTTCTACACTGTAATTTTATGGGAATATTTTTTTTTAGTTTATAATTTTTTAAAATTCTTTAAATATTATTATTATTTAATTCATATTAAATCAGTTTTGAAAATTTTTATTTATTTAATGAGTTTTAGAATTTTCTTTGTTACTGAGATACAGATTTTTTTACTCTATAAATTTTTTCGGTAAGATTTTTTTTAGTTTATAATTTTTTCAAAATTTTCAAATATTGTTGTTTAATTCACATTTAATCAATTTTTTAAAATTAAATTTATTTTACATTTTTTACATGTAATAATTTTTTCGGTAAAGGTTTTTCTCGTAAAATTTTACGAGTTTGCTATTTTAATATTTTTTCTTGTACATAAAAATTATTTTTATCATTAGATTAAATTAAATTGATCATATGAAATTTTTTTGTAAATATAGTTTTTAATTTTTATAATTTAGTCTTATAGTTAACTTTTACAGTATAATTTTACATATTATATAAATATTTTTCAAAATTCTCTAAACTTTGATGATGTCATGCATGACATCATTCACTAATAGATAAAAACAATTAATTTAAATCAAATCAATTAAAAAAAATCAAATCAATAGTTAATAAGAAAAAAAAGTTTCCTAGAAAATTTTAGGAAAGCCAACGGCAAAAGGTTTTTCTTCACCATTTTTGGCCAATCCCTACTCTAGAAAATAAAGAGAGAAGCCTTCATGAAAGTTAATGGCTTTCATAAGCCAAAAACCTTAAAAATCAATTAAATTACTTAAAATTTCTCATGTTTTTCAAGCTTTCAAGGTAGATTTTTTTACCAAATTTCTCTTTTTGGGGGGGGTTAATTTTTACTCTTGATTCTTTATTTTTGTGAGTCAAATTCATGCTAAGGCTCATGGATTTTCATCCATGTTGAAAGGCTAAACATGATAAAATAGAAATTTTTTGTATTTGTTGTGATTTTTTTGTTAAATCTTGCTTTTTTATTTATGTAATATTATTCTTGTTGTTATGATTTTGGTTTTGTTGTGTTTATGTTGATGTTTAAATTACTTTTTTATGTTATTTTGATGATTAATATGTTGATTAGTATATTAGTCTATTTATTTTATGATTTTACTTTCATTTAAGTTTAATCATAATTATTTATGCTTGTTTTCATGCTTTTTTTTTTATATCAATGTATACATATATTTCATGATTTCCACTTTGGCCAAATCTGATTGGAATTTTTTATGATGATTTTGTGCCTATTTTTTGTGATAATTTTATATTTTTTTTATTTTTTAGGCTGTTTTTCAATATTAATAAACATAAGGACTAAATTATAAAATATTGAATCTTTTTAAGAACCATTCTTGCTTGACTGAGAGCTTCATGGCTGTATGGAAATTGATTTTGTGTGTTTGCAAACATGATTTAGGCATTAGGTCATTTTACAATTATAGGAAGTTTAGGGACTAAGTTGCAAAAAATGAAAAATTATGCTTTATGGGTAAAAGTGTTTGGCCAAACCTTTGCATACATTTTTGCCATGTTTTTTGGTGATTCTTTACTGGTTTGATGATTTGTTGTGATGTTTTGTGATATTTTATTATATAAGGTTCAAAATATAATTTTACAAAGTTTAGGTGTTATTTTGTAAATTTTAGAAATATACTTTTTTAAGGCCAAAGGGTTTGGCCGAATCTTTGTTAATATTTTACTGTATTATTCATATATGTTTGCATGTGATTTTTATGATTTTTCAAGTTATTTTATTATGTAAGCACTAAAATAAAAATTTTATAATGCTTAGGGACTAAATAGCAAATTTTCATATTTAAGGGGCAAAATGGACATTTTACCAGTTTTAAAGATTTCTATTATTTCTATGGCCTTCTATAGGGATATAGGAATTTTCAAAACTTTTTCGTATTTGTTCGATCTTTCGAAAGATACGAAATGTAATTTTTAAAAATTTAGGTGCTTAATAGCTAATTTTTCATTTTAAGTGAAACCTAAAATTTTAGCTTTTTCATTTAGACTGAATTCATCTACTTTTCATCATTTTAAGATCCATTAGGGTACTGAGATACTTTTACGTTGAAGACATACCCTATAGGCATTTTGATAATTTTTTTAAAATCGAGTCCTAGATAGTAACCGGGATGCTTTTATGCCAAAGGTGCATATTTAGGATAGGTTCATCTAGTTCTCATCATTTTAGTGATCATTAGGGTTATTGGGATACTTTCACGTAAAAGGTATACCCTAAGGGCATTTTGATAATTTATCACCTGATATTTTAATGCCAAAGATGAATTTTTAGGATTACTTTGGCCTTCCTATATCTCTTTAAGGTCCATTAGGTTACCCAGATACTTTCACATTGAAGGTATACCCTAGGGGTATTCCAATAATTTTTTTCATCAGGATACTTTTATACTGAAGGTGATTTTTAGGATTAGTATAGCCTTCCTAGATCATTTTAAAGTCCATTAGGGTTACTTGGATATTTTCAAGTCGAAGGTATAACTTAAGGGTATTTTGGTAATTTTTTTGGTGGGATGCTTTTATGTCGAAAGTGCATATTTGGGATAGGTTTACCCTTTTTCAATAATTTTTGAGTCTTTTAAAGGTTATTGGGATACTTTCATGTAGAAGGTATACATTAGGGGTATTTTCATAATGTTGCATTAGAACCAAATCCTATATGAGTATTAGGAGACTTTCATGTCGAAAATACATATTAAGAATAGGCTCATCATATTAGGTCATTTCTAGGTCATAGAGTC
This sequence comes from Adansonia rubrostipa, assembly GCA_038381775.1. Classification (NCBI taxonomy): domain Eukaryota; kingdom Viridiplantae; phylum Streptophyta; class Magnoliopsida; order Malvales; family Malvaceae; genus Adansonia; species Adansonia rubrostipa. The sequence continues at coordinate 2,171 of JBBYHM010369011.1, read as the reverse complement.
CGTATTTTTAATAATAGAATTATTTTTATAAATAAGGCAATGTCTATTAACTAAATTAATACATAGAATTCCTACTAGAATATGTGAGAAATTTTTTGGATTATTTTAATAGCAAGATATCCTTTTCAAATAGGAAGTCAGGATTTTTCGATTTCAAGAAAAAAATAAAACCTTTTGTACTTGGCATGGTTCTCCAGCGGGATACGATGGAGAATTCGTGTCCCCTTGCTTCCCCGAAGGGTACGAATAATTTTGTGATTTCAAAATGTACTAAAACCCAACTTTCTTTGGAATAATAAATTTGTTTAATAAAATATTATCGAAATTATAATTAAATATCGAATATCCAAATCGAATAAAAATCAAATTTATTTTAACACATGATTATAAGGTACTGATTGCTAGGCCTCACGAGAAGATTAATTCTTACTTATGATTATAATCGATTCTCGAACCCTTTCAAGCGATCTCTGGTATGAGCGCAGACCTCGAAGTTTGTTTTTATGGGTTTCATAATCCTTAAAATATAAACTCCGATAGGTTTCCAATTTCACCTAACCAAAACAGATTGGTGGCGACTCCAAAAAAAGAAATGGTTGTTTCATAGCGACTATTCAGAGAAGTCGGGTGAGCGATTCATCTCGACAACTCAGTCCCCAAGTACAAAAATTAAAGAATACTAATCATGATATAGGCCCTTAGAAATAAAAGAAAATAATTATATATAGATATTTATATAGAAACAATGGATACCTTCACCATTTTAAGTGGGGCTAGTCAGGATTCGCATTTGAGCCATGTTGTGACAGTAATCAATTAATTCAACGTTAATTTAATTGAGGGTTCTTATATAGTGTAGATTGGTTGATTGGTTGATGAGTGATGAATCAATTTTATACATAGACCAAGAAGTTAAAAAAAGAAAAGTGCAAGATAAAATAATAATAGCTAACGCTACGTCAAAGAAAAAGGAAATTACCACAAGTAAGTTGATAGGAAATATAAGTAGGAGATTTAGTGCAAATTTTTCATCCACTGAATTGAGGTAGATTTTCGTAAGCATAGAGCTCGAGATCTAATGCCTAAAATTTTTCTTTCTAATCCCTCTAAGGCTACTTCCTCTTTTATTAAAAAAAAGGGATAAAAAAATATAATGGATAGTATAATAAGGGGTGAAGAAATTCATGATAATAGGATGAAATTTTTAGGATTTACTGCCAGAATTTTACTTCGATACTATGTTAAAAGAATAATTTGATGATCAGTTATCTTTAAATCTTTGAATAAAAAATTAGAAGCTTAAAATGATACGAAACAATCTGCTTCAACACCGTGGTAAAGGAATAATTAAGTGATCAATCATTTCAAATCTTGCAGTTAAAAAAAATTAAAAATTAAATAGATGGGAAATATATATATGTATATATATATATATTTCAATATTAGAACTAATGGAATGCCCGGGAATTCAACTTAAAATAGCAATGCCTGGCTAATTAATCAAATTATACATGAGGCAGTGCTCATGATTTATTGGTGGAAGAACTTGTCAATCGAATTGGGAAAGTCCAATTCTGCCTAATTTATAAATGTTAGATTAATCTCTTTCATAATTAAGATTTTGCTAATCCTAGCTAGACTTGATAATTTGTGTATTTGTATCGTGTCGTATATTTTTCATAAATCATAATTATTGTTAAGATATTATATATTTATATAAATTTTGATATATTAATAATTTATGTCATATGAAGATTTTTGACATATTTATATATTCATATCTTATTTATATTTTTTTCGTGTTATATTTTAATTATGCTATGTAAAATTCATGCCATCATATCTTAAATTTTCATGTCTAATCTTAGTTTATCAAACCAGCATCTAGCTTGGCAGCTCTTTTAGTGATTTATGATTAATTTTTCAAAGTCAAATATTGAAGTGTTAGCTTAATTCGGACATAGTCGTGTTGGGTTTTTTTATGCAAATAATATATATATTATTTACGAAAATAGGTCAAAATCATATTATTTACCGAAATAGGCTAATTTTTCAATTTAATTGAGAAATCACCATTTCAAATGATGATTTCTCAATTTAGTTGAGAAATCGCCAAATCAGATGGCGATTTCTCAACTTATTTTGAGAAATCGTCAAATGAAATGGCAATT